>JAHHFK020002004.1:0-172080 GCA_024533555.2 Aedes koreicus | reverse complement strand
TACTGACTGTACCTCTACCTCTAGTAAACATCCGGTCACCTTACTCGATATTTCCACCCAACTACTGTATCTCCCATTTACCATCATGCAGCATCCGCACTGAATCAATATATTTTTCGTCTTGGGAGCCATAGTGTACACTGTGCATCAATTCGTCCATGAAATTCTCCCTCCTGCATTGCCCCCCATACGACCGCTGCTTCTGAATATTCCGACTCTGCGGTGGCATCGCTTCGCCAGTCGTTACCGTCTCTGGTGGCGTCATCTTGTCGTTATTGGTCTCACTCTACCCCGCCATGGCATCTCCAGGCTTGCCAATCCCACCATCCATTTGCTACAGTGCATTTCCCTCTAGACGGTATCGCGGTACTTCTCCTGCTACTACTGCGGTCTTTCAATCAACATCAGAGATTCAGGCTTCCAACGCTGGCCACCTTACCCTACTGCCTTGCCAAGTCAAGCGCGTCCAAATGGCAATGCCAAGCGGGCATGACTCTTTTTTCCCGGCAGTCTCCTTGGACCGGACAGCAATCAGAATCGATTCGCTACAAAGTGAACGATGGGAAAGATTTTGGCAAAGATGTCCAACTAAAGTTATTTGCCAATTCCAAATGGACGAACGAAGAAATCACCTCGTCGTTGTAGGAGAATATTGGAAAATCCCACTACCGTTGTCGAACTTTTGGTAGAGGAATTTTCCAATATTTCTCTAGGTGTCTGAGCGATAGCAGAACGACGAAAACAAATGAATCCCAAACATTCGCATTCAGTTTACCCAGCAGGTGAGTAAATAATCGAACCGAATAGCGGATCATCATCTCGAAAGTTGTTTCGACATGTGCGGGCGTCGTCGGTATTTGCGGCCTTTGGTGGACGGGATTTTCAGCGTTAGTAAATTTGAAAGTCAAACAGCAGCAACAGTTTTCGGGGCACCGCCTGCCTAGGTTTGGGATCTTTTTTGTTGTTTCCTCACTTGTATCCGAAACTCATCAAATTTGACAAATGCAAATCAGCGTAACATTTCGTGTGCTTGTTGAAGAGTTTCAAATTATTGCAAAGTTTGATGGAATGTCTCACTTTTTCCTGGAACTTGTAGTCGTATTATTAGACTTGTACATAGGCGTTCTGCGGGGTGATCCAAGGGGGGGGGGGGGGGGGTGAATTTAGCATTTCAAAATATCCGGAGGCGGAATGTTTGAAGCCCTAACCGGAGTATACCGATGACAATAGCTGCGAGCATCACAATTAGTCATTCGCCGTGTGTACATTTGAATGCCCACTCGATGCATCATCAACCAAATTGCACATTTATTTCGCACCCTGCTGATGCGATGGCGCGTGCAGTTAAAACGTTTGGATATTGCTTACATTTGTTTTTTTTTTTTGCTTCGATCCAGCGTATGCGCAATATTGCTAGTTATGTCGTTCATACTGGCTGATTCTTGTCTTGTTCCAGCATGCTTATTTATAATGTTTAATTATGTGTTTTTTCAGGTTTTCTATTGTTGAACATGCCAAGCCTCTGACTTCCAATTTTTCAAACACGCTAAATAAATTAAATGTCACAGAGTACGGACCTAGTATGTACACATGACAGTTTTTTATTGGCATCAAGTCGTTAACTTGTGAGGGTTCTATAGAACCTCGAAATTTAGTCGCATTTCTTTCAGGCGTGCATTAAAAAAAAACTCAAACACTCCTCAACTGATAGCTCTATTATGATTTTGCCAAACGAAACTTCTCAGCGGTCACCACGCTGACGTGAGGCAGGTACCAGGTGTTTGGCGTTTCGGCAAGTTCTTCAGGTTCCAGTTTTCGGGCGTATGTTGGCGACACTGCAAGAACCGGCGTCGCTAGACTTTGTGCCTTCCGTTGACGTAACCGTGGCAGCCAACAAAACATCGGAGCATCGCAGTAGCCGGGTGCATGTGAAGAATAGAAAATTTTCGGCAGAAGTTGAAGAGTCAAGAGCTGGGAGGGAGAAACAAATACTACACATACAATGTATTGAATGAGTATCGATATTGGACATGAAAATTTTCAACACACTCAAATAGTCAAGAAAACTGTTGTGTAAATCAGTAGTTTTTGTTTGGCGTGTCTCTGATGTTTATGTGTTACCGTCGCATGACTTCATGCTGTCGGGAAATATTCGTTCTCAAATCAGTTAGGTTTAGGTCGTTTCGCTTTTTGCAGCTGGTCACAGGCTGTCGCATGCGTTTCAAAGTTGTTCAACATGGAGTGTAAAGTTGAATACGGTGGCCGAGATAGCAGGAAATATCCGGGATTAAGTTTTTTGCGTTTTCCCAGTAATCATATTACAAGATCCAAATGGATAGAATTCTGTCGGCTGGGCTCTGAGACAACCGAATTTCAACCAAGTTCGCGAGTCTGTAGCGTAAGTTGAAAATATTTTTTTCTACAGGTATTTGATTATAACAACAGTGCTATAATCTGCTTTAATTAACGTTATGTAAGTTTATTTTGAAAAGGCTTGTTTCCGCTACGATAATCATGCAAATAAAAATTATGTTCCATCAATTGATGCATTGCTTTCCGATAGCTAACCGCTATAAAGCGATAGAATGTTGGATTTCTATAAATCCCGTTCTCTCTACTCTTCACTGGCGCTTCAAGATCACAACTAAGTGAACTTAGTTGCAGTGGGGTTGCCACTGCATGAGCATGAGCATGAGCATGAGCATGATTGACCGCCCGAGGTTGCTACTCCGTTGTTGCCAGATCAGCTTTTATTACACAGAGAACCAACAGATGATGCTTGGGACTAACATACATCTTCAATGTGTAAAAACTGGTGATCCCAAACTAAGGCAATACCGGCGCCGGCCTCGCCCGAATGCAGGTCAAGTAGGGAATGGGTAGGAATATGTTGACGTGATACTCGCTTTATTGGAAGCCGCGGAATCCACTGCACTTCCACGAGAAATCACTGGGATTTTGGATAACAGAATTGGGTGGCAGCAGGGTTCGTTTTGGTTAACGACAAGCTGTTAGGTGTAATTAGTACCGATTTTCGATTTGAACCGATTTAAACCAACAGTAAGGATGCTATTGGGGCCACTCACAAAGTGTGATTGTGGTGTTTCATTGGGAAAACAAAGTGATTTTTAACTAATGCTGAAAAGCCGATTTTTACCGGTTTAAACCAACAGTAAGGATGCTATTGGGGCCACTCACAAAGTGTGATTGTGGTTTTTCATTGGGAAAACAAAGTGATTTTTGATAATGCTGAAAAGCCGATTTTTACCGGTTTAAACCAACAGTAATGATGCTATTGAGGCCACTCACAGAGTGTGATAGTGGTATTTCATTCGGATTTCATCTCAACGCTGGAGAGCCAACTTGGACCGATCTACACCAACAGTACGGATGCCGCTGGAGTCTCTTACAAAATGGGACAGTGATTTATTTGCTCCATGATAGGGTGGCCCGACGAGCATGACGAACGAATAATTTGGATCACAATCAATAATGTACCTCACCACCGACCGATCTTACCCGGCGAACCACGACTTCCGATGCTCACTCGATCACTCGCGCAACGAACAATAGGCAACCGAAACAATAGGCAAAACGCTACGCCCGATAACAAAATATTGCGGAACAAAGTATCGACACAACCGACTCAACCGATGGTCGACGCAAACCTATTAAAAGTAAATTTTATTAATATAGATACATAATGGGTAACAATTACCTGTCCTGCTCCTCGTCCTTGAGAGCACTTCCCAACAAACATCGGTGTTGAATTAGAGCTTGTTCAAGCAAATTTGGAGAAGCTATTCAGCTGTTTCTTCTAGAATAGCTGAATAGCTTCTCCAAATTTGTTTGAACAAGCTCTAATTCAACACCGATGTTTGTTGGGTTACTACCTCACTACCGAGTATTAGATATTGTCTTCAAAATTTGGTAGAAATAAATTATTTGTTGCAACATTTTTCCTTCATTTTTCTCCGACGGAGTTTCAACTTATTTCTCTCACTATCAACGATCACATTTTCGTCAACACCTAATAATTATCGCCAAACAATCTATTTCACTTATTTCTACTCGGGATCATCCAGACACTATACAACTGTCAGCACTTTTTAGTCGGGCTAAAGTGACAATCCGAAATAGGAAAACAATTTTCCAACCGCCGTCGTCACACTTACACACACACACACACACACACACACACACACACACACACACACACACACACACACACACACACACACACACACACACAAATTCGGTTTCTCGCCCGAACGCACTCTTCACGACACGACGCACGCGAAAACTACGGCGGGACGCCGGCGACGCGGTTTTCCCCGGCACACTGCTGTTGTCAAACATTCGAAGGGAAAAACTTCCCCACAGCAGCAGTTTGATCGAACCACTCGATTTCTGAATCCAGCTCGAGACGTCACCACACTGTCCTTTTACTTTTCACTTCATACGATCGAGAAAAAAAACACACAAACTTAGCGATAAGACCTCTGCACTTTTTTCCCCCTAATACGATGTTTTTCAAAACCATTTGTACATAAAATGTTAGAAGTAAAGCGATGTGGAGAACAGTTTATGGCTCTGAGTGGCCATTGAGTGGTCTTCCGGAACTTCCGAAACATCCGTAAAATTTGATAACCCAGCAATTCCATACCAATTGTAAAATTTTACAATATTTGGTAAGTTTGTTCCTTTGCGAAAAATAAATGATTCCAATTTTTAATTTTGTCATTAGGGTTACCCATTTTGAGCTAGAGTGGTCCAAAAAATGAAATTTTAGAAAATATATATATATTTTTCGAATAATTATAACTTTTGAACCACTGAAGCGATTTAATTTTTTTTATGGTGAAAGAAAATGAAAAATAATGAGTTATAGTACTACACTCAGTAGCAAAAAAAAAGCCGAGCAAAATTTTGCTTCCATAAACCGTCATATTGAACCTTCTGTAACTTTGTCAGTTATCAATATTTTTGACAGAACTATAATTAATGTATTGACCTTATGTGACCAAAATTTCATGTTGATAAAATTTACAAATTTGAAGTTTTGATAACATATGTCAAAAAAGTCGTTTTTGAACATACCAATTTCAAAAATACGTACTTTTGTGAAAAATTTAAGTAGCATAATAAAAATTTCACCACAGCCTAGAAAAGTAAAGGTGATTTGGTCACATAAGGTTAATACATTAATTATAGTTCTGTCAAAAATTCAATCAAAAATATTGATAATTGACAAAGTTACATGAGGTTTAAAATGACGGTTTATGGAAGCAAAATTTAGCTCGGCGTTTTTTTTTTTGCTACTAAGTGTAAGAAAATGTATGAACATAACAAATTAAATCTTATTATAAAAATAAAGCATAGAAATGTCCAGTTTTTATTATTTTTGTGGCGACAACAATTTTCATGTAAGTTTCATTTTCAGAAAATTCAGACGATTTTACGTTTAGTCATTATAATGATTGTAATGATGTTTACAAAATGTGTGTATTCATCTATTTTACCCCTCTTACAAAAGGAGGGCATACAAATAGCTTGGAAAATCGACTTTTGATCCGAGGCTCGAAGGACCGAGTGTTATATACCATTCAACTCAGCTTATCAAGACCGCATTTTTCGGGTTTGAAATAACACCTTCTGAGAGATAAACAGTATCAAAACTTCAGCAGCAAGCTTTCTGTGATGCAGAAAACATAGTGAAATGAATTTAAAATGAATTTGAAATGACAACAATAACTGAGTTTTATCACTTCAAAAGTACGAAGTGCCGGTGCATGTTTCCAAGGAGCCATAACGTAGGATCGGTTCGCCTTAGGCATTGCGGGCCTTGAATCAGCAGTCGGTTTCCCAAGCAATTTATATTTTTTCTTTGTATGGTAAAAATCGTGTCGCTCTAAAACTAAAGTGATACACAACACTTCAGATATTCTGGATGATCCGAGGACCATGCACTGACTAGTCAAAATCGCAAAAAGAGTAACTACAGTGAATTTGTTCTCACATTACATGTAAATTTACTTCAAAATAAAACCTAAATGTAAACACGTATTGTGTGATCTGACACTATTTCCCTGGAAGTAATAGGAATACAAGCCCAGATGAGGGCATTGAAGTCCTGGAAACTTGATAACATTACCATTGCACTTATTTTTGAGTTCTCATGTTATTTGATGTGTCGCATGATAGGTTTTTGATCCAAATCCGAATCTGGCTACGTTCCCGGGAGTAGCCGGAACAGTAACCCGGAAGTTATCAATGTGGATCTGTACTTTTGATATCATCACCATTGAACTAATTTTCGTATCCTCATGTAATTTGAGGTGTCACCATGATGGGTTTTGATCTAAGTCAGAAATTAGTCACTTCCCCGGGGGTTTCTCCGAAACCAGTCAACCAATTTTAATAAAATTCGTATGGGACCACAGTACCTTTCATTTGGCGGTTGTTTCATTCAAATCGGTTCAGTAGTTGCTTGGGAAACTGAGTTAGAAATTTCGTTCCACACATACACTATACACACACATGGACACACAGGCATGTTCAGTTCATTGAGCTGGGTTCGTTGTATATAACACTCGGCCCTTCAGGCTTTGGATCAAAAGTTGGTTTTCTAAGACATATGTATTTACACTTCTTTGTAAGAAGGGAAAAAACCGTGGTAATCTAGTGCGAGATTTATGTATTTACCAATCTTACGGGTTTTCCAGACATTCCAGGAATCTGGCCTCTCGGAACCGTACTTGCGCAAGTTTGCGCAAGATGAAACTCATATTTTCGGAAAGTTAACAAAAAAATATAAAAATAAGCCTATTGTGGTATATGTGCGCAGATGTGCTCACATTTGAAATCTTAGGTGAAGTTTTTTTCCGATTCTCCATACATTTTATATGGGAGTGAAAAACCCCGACCATGTAGGACCCATACTTTGAAATATTGTAGAGAGCACAATTTTCATCCAATCTTTATAAAATTTTGGAAAAATAAATTTCAAGTAGTGTACAAAACTAAAAAAAATATATTTATTGTAAAATGAGGAAGTTGATTTTTCTACTTTTTTCCGCCTTGGAATCACTGTGCAGTGTGTTGGTGCCATCACAAATCGACCCAATGGCAATAGTATTGGTGCCGACTAGCCGCTAATCGTTGGTCGCGCAAAAAAGGCAACATCAACAGGAAAACGACAGCAAAAAAGCCTTCCAAGAGAAGTGAGCTCCCCGAAATGATTCAATCATCATTTTCGTCCCGGATCGGGCACTTTTCACGACAATTTCAACACTCTCCACTGCGCCGGTTATAGCACTTCACTTTACCGCCGCTGCCGAAATGGTTCAGTCCCGGTTGATACGTTTTTTTCCGCGATTAATCGGACCGTCCGCAAACACGCGCCATTTTCCCTCTCCGTCACTCACTCTCCCTCCACTTAGTTGCAGTGGGGTTGCCACTGAAGACGAAGTAGATGAAGAGCATTTTGATGCGCATGAAGAAGCCGTCGGGAACGAATCAGCTTCTTATGATGAACAGCTCGAAGCAAAATCGGAACCATTGAGTGAGAAAGGAACTCAATCGGACTTCAAAATTCAGAGAAACACTAGATTTAGAGGACAGGAAGATTAATTTAAGCTGTTCAGGTAATAATCTTAATAATCATAGTAATCCTCACATAAAACCTTATAATAGAATTAATAATTAAAATTTATATTAAAAATAATGATAATAATAACAAAACAAATATAATAACTACAAAAACAGTGATAATAATAAAAATAATAGTATTAATAAAAATTTCAATGCTTATACTAATAAAAATCATCATTACGAAGCTTACTAAAATCATCATATATTTACTATTGATATGATGATTGTTATTATCACAAAATTAAAACAAAAACAATGAAAAAATTATAATCAAAGTAACAAAAATAAAAACAATAAAAATATGTGTAAAACAATAAACAATAAAAATAAGTGTCACAATAAGAATAGGGGCTTTAAATTTAAAAAAAAAGATGTTGTTTTTTTTCATGCATATCGATGACGGGCGTTCTTATTAGCATCCATTTTTTTAATCTCAATTATTTTTTCTCGATTTGTAAACAAAAGATAACTTATAATTTTTACTTTAACAAACTGGCATGAAGTTCACAAAGTGACATTTATGCAAAGTGACAGCAAGTTGGCCTGTCGGAATATGCAACGCCTTTTCGACGTTGTTGATGAATGAAATCAATGGTTGGTTCGTTAGTTTAGGTAGTCTGTTTTTCTTGTTGCATTTTTCATGGTGAAATAGAATAGTGTTGTCTTGGAATCATTAATATTTCATAATATTTTGAAATTGTTTTTTCAATAGTTGCACTTGTCAGAATTGAAAAAATAAGTGGAATGTGGGTATATTATTATTATGTAGAAGGAGATGTTTCACTCAGGCACCAAGAGTGAGGCCAGTTGTTTGGCAATGATGACGTCCTTGGTTCGAGTACTACTTTACCCATGCCCTTTCGCTCAATTTTCAATACTTCTATTCTATTTTCAACCTACCGTTCACTGACGGAACTTTCAACACTTTCTCTTCATAGCTTTCATTCTAGCAAACATGACTGTCTACTCTTGGTGCCTCATGGCGATGAACGAAACATCTCCTTCTATATCATTATTATCGTTACTCCACGCTCGGAGAATACAAACATAACAATTAGAGTATATATAATTATATTTTTAATCGAAAAATGTCATAATCCAAATACCCCTAAAATACCCTATTCCTAATATTCTTAATTAAAAAACAATGTGTTTTTTTATTATTATTATTCTTTGATTATATATTATTGGTTTTCTTATAATGATATTAATAATTATAACTAATCTTGTTATGAAAATAAAAGTAATCAAAATAGTTATAATAATCAAATGAGGATGAGATCGTAATACTTATTATCATAACCCCTTTACTCATATTAGTTTCAATCATAATAATTATAATATTGAAGCCAATATTATAAATAGCCAAGTTAACGATAAATTAATAATAATAATTATTATTATCAGAATTGACTTATCATTATTATAATTATTGTAATAATAATTGTTATATTTTAATTTGAATAATAAGTACAATAAAAACCATATTAATATTTTTGTAATAATTGTAAAGTTGTTTTAATAAACGTTATTCATATTATTATTACTAAGGTTTTAATTGTGGTTTTCATTCAAACTTGTGTTAGAACAATGTTTATGCTATCATGTTAATGATAATAAAATGCTCAGAATAATATTTATAAAATAATAATATCATTATTATCATGACAATCTTTTTCATAATTAACTTACAGAATTAAAAAACATTTAACAGATTAAAAAACAGAATTAACATAACAATAATAACAATCTTATAATCATTATCATAATAACCGTAGTCAAATCAATAAAATTAAGATCAAAATCATAAAATCATCATTATAAAATCATATTGAATATTTAAATGATAATTATAATTGTATTAATCATTCTAATAATATAAATAATTGTAATTATAATTATTAAAATTGTAAAAATATTCGAAGGAATAATTATAATAATTATTATAATACTAATCTATACTATTTATTACTATTTTAAATATAATATTCATTACTCTCAAAGTAGTATTGAACATCATATTCCAACTTATCATTGTTATAAAAATATTCATTATCATTTTGATAATTAATATAAATATTTTAACAACCACAATATGCTTTTTGATAATAAAAAAATATTACTAAAATAGAATAATACGCGTAATCAAAATAATCGCCCAATGAAATACATTATTTTCATAATAATAAAATCATTATCATAATAATTATCACATTAGTAACAGTAATAATAATAATAATAATAATAATTAAAATTAAACCTTCTGTCTAAATTGTGCATATAAAAGTAGGCTTAATAAAAAGTATATATTTTTAGAATTATAATTATTATATATATTATTATTACTGTATTATATTAATTATTATTACTGTAATAATAATAATAGTTAAAATTATACATTATGTAAAAATTGATTTTATAAAAATAGTCTTAATAAAATTAGATTTTTTTTTATTGTTATTATTATGATCATTGTTTATATTTCAATATGAATAATAATTATAATTAAGTTAGTAATGAAATGATTCGAATAATAATTTTCGTCAATATTCCATGTCGAATGATTTCAATACTTCCAGTTTTGGCTATTTTCCATCTCTTACCGATATGACCAATATCACTATGCAACTTGAATTCAGGTGTGACTAGAATGGGTGTGAAGTCAGAGCAACGAATATCCATTAACTTTCACCATAAGAAGAACCGCTGGAGGGGCTATCATGCAATGATATTACAGAATGCCGCAATGTCTAATCCCGAAACTAATTTAATTGGATTTTAACCAACAGGTTATTAAACTGAATGAAAGCTTTTAGTTAACAAAAATATAAATACCCGACTGATTTATTAACAAAAATGTAGCGCATGTTTGAAATAAACATATTTATTTTCAGGTGTCTATGCAAAATCCAAAAATATTCACATTTATTTTTACAACGAATAATTTTAAATAAAACATTGACGTAACGCTAATATTAACATATAATACTTTTAAAACAAATTTAACATATATTTGTGGCCAGAACAAACAAAAATTTACGTTTGAATTGACCTAAATATATTTGCTTTGACGATAGTTTTCTTCGCGTGTTGTTTCCATTATACATCTCTTTTCGTTTCCCTAAAATTTAATTATAGTTTAAAATATATTTCATGTTCGAAATGATCAAGTTTTTTTTACAAGTTATCAAGTAATCGGTAAATTAAACAAGACCCTTAGCAACGTTTGCAGATTTTCTTCTCGTATAGTTATGACTTGGGTTCAAGAATAAATGTCTCTAGGCATTACAATAAATTGGTCAAATTTATGATAAAATATGCCTTAGAACAGTGTTGCAAATTTCCTATCTTTTCTGCAATGAAGACACGAAAATTTCTTAGTTCAAATTATTTTCAAGCAAGAAAATATTTTATATCCAATATAAATACTTTTCATTGACTGATATTTTATTCCTTGGCTTCAGTTGACAGTTTGTGACAGCTCGAATCTGGCTCCACTTGACACTCACGTTTTTTTAGTCTGCTTCTCCCTCCCAGGTCAAGAGAAGTTAGACTAAAGGTGCCGCCACACGGCGCTTAAAATCTATGCTATGTTGTCAATTATAGAAGTCGAGTCGAGTAGCTTGTCATTGTCGAGTCGAGCAAAATTGCCCATTACAGAAGCCGACTGGATCCGATCGAGTCGACAACCGAACGTGACTGTCAACTGTAATGTTGAAAAATTTCAAAATGTCATTGAAATATTACACCATGAAGTTTTTTTCTGAGCTTCTGGTACCCTAAGTGGAAGTTTTTCTTAAATGAGGATTATTAAGGATATGAATTTTTGGAGGATTTTCTGAACTTTGGAAGAGTTATCGAAAACTTCTTTGATATTTTTCTGAAATTCTTAGAACTACTTTCCTTCACTTGTCTGAACTTCTGAAAAACATGTTTTTTTAACTTCTATGCTAAAATTCAGTGTGTATCGAAGATAAGCTATCCACAAACTTTCTTTCAAATTATGTTGAAAACCGATATTTTATTTATACAAAAAATTGATCCTTTATTGTACGAGGTTAAACTTGAACATTATGAAGACCGGATGAAATTTAAGTTATTCCTTCACGAATTTTCAAACTTTGGATCGAATGGTCTTCATCAAGTTCCGGACAAGTGTTGCATCGCATTTTTTGGACGCTTGAGCCCAAATTTTTTTGAACTCCTGCATGTTCCCAGCTGTCTTACCAGTCTTCTTGAAGACCCTCTTCACCATTGCCCAGTAACGTTCGATGGGTCGAAGCTGAGGGCAATTTGGTGGATTGATATTTTTCTCAACGAAATCTATACCCTTTTCCGCAAGCCAATTGAGAGTGGTTTTGGCATAGTGAGCCGACGCTAAATCCGGCCAAAACAGTGGAGGTGTACTATGCTTCTTATATAAAGGCAACAATCTCTTCTGGAGACACTCAGATCGATAGATTTCCGCATTTATAGTTCCGGTAGTGTAAACAATGGTTGACTTCAAACCACAGGAACATATTGCTTGCCATACCAGTACCTTTCGACCGAATTTCTCCACTTGAATCGACCTGTCCGCATCGCTCACATCCTCCCCAACGACGGCGGTAAAGTATTGTGGACCTGGAAGGGTTTTTGAGTCCTCCTTTACATAGGTCTCATCGTCCATCAAAACGCATGCATCCGGACGCTGCAAAAGACGCGAATACAATTTCCGGGCCCTTGTTGCTGCTCGCTTCTTCTGTTCTGCACTTTGTTTCGAGATTTTCTGCTTCTTGTAGGTCTTCAGGTGGTTTCGCCTCTTGATACGCTGGATCATTCCGACACTCGTTCCTGCTTTTTTGGCCAAATCACGTATTGACATTGATTTGTTCTTCATGATAGGAGATACCACTTTCTGCTCCAGTTTCGGGTTGGAAGAACCGGGTTTTCTGCCTCTTCCTGGTAGCTCATCCAAAGAATAGTGTTCCATTTTTCCGCTTGGTTGTCTTACGGTCCTTGAACGTTTTGATCACATGAGATACGGTTGAATGTGCGATTCCGAGCTGTTTTCCGATCCATCGATGAGAAGCGTTTGGGTTTTCGAAGTGAGTGCCCAAAATTTGTTGGCGCAATATTTCTTCATTCGAAGCCATCACTGAAATCACTCGACCGATTTTCACGAAACTCATTACACAATTGACACAACACAATGAAATACATTCAGTTAAAATTTCAATAATTTTTACCCTCCCGGACGATTGCGTGTGTCCAAATTTCATCGAATACAGTCTTTACTCACCTTGTGGGTTAGTTCACTTATTTCCAAGTTGGGTGAAAAATCACCCATTTCTGAGTGTTTTGATTCCTCCGTGTTTGGTTCAAACCCAATACTCGTGATTTTCACTTCAGTTTTTAAAGAAACAATTGTTTTAAAAACACTTTCACGAGCGTATCAAGTAAAACTTGTAGAACTCGTAAATTTTCAGCAACCGGAACTCTCCTACAAACAATTAAAGCCAATTCACTCAACTCAACCCGTGCACCCGTTCTATCAGCTACCCGGTAACGTCCCAAACCCAAGCAGCGCTAACTGAATTTAGATATATTGAATTTACAGCTCCAGCCCCCACGTTGAGGCTGTTGGAACGTAATTTTTCGCACATATTGATAAATGCAGAGGAGCAGGTGAAGTCAGCCTGTGGAAGTGGAGAACTGAAAGCCTCGCTAGCATATGCCACCTGGGGATGGCATCTTACGGAACTCCTTTCCTTAATGGTTCTCCGTCGTCGTTGACGCGTGTTTTCCAATTGTGCTGCAACGACCGACCGGAATGGGATCGATCGATTTCTGTGCTCAGTTACTAATTTTTACAACCTGCGGCAAAGGGTCGATTTACTCATAAACGTCGTGGTTTCCAAAAGGGATTGCCCAACTGTTGTTGGCGGGGGACTAAAGTTATGGGTTATTTACGAGCAATTTGGCGCGATATATGACGGTTACATGAATGGTGTCGTACGGTATTTTTCCCCACCGACATTGACCCCAATCGACGGAGGAGGTTTATTTTATGTCGACGTTTCGGGCCTTGATTTGGATGATTTATGCGATTTTTCGAGGACATTGGAGCTTTTATTACCGTTTCGAACCCGATTTTGACATTGCTGAAAGTTCCCACAAAACTGGTACATCTACCCTACATTGTAACACACATCCAAGCAGCTCATCACGCCAATCAACAAATTGACTTGCTAAGAGGCTTGCTGTCAAATGGCTCGAAGGCACTCCGACCCGCAGTACTGTTCTTTTCACCTTTGAACCGTGTTAGGTATTGATTCACCCCGGTTGGCATTGATGACGATGATGTCTCTCGACAGTGGGATGGGTAAGGAAACTGAACATTGCACAATTCATTTAAAATTTAAACCGATTGCCACCGGACAGGCGGCAGCAGCCGGCGGACGGTGAGGAGGCAGGAGGAACACTCCAGGGACACTGTCGGTCTGCACTATCCTTTTGGCTTGGCACTGATGGAACACAACGCTACAATTTCGTTTTGAGTGCAGTTGGCATTCTAGAAGATAAATACTTAAAGTAAAAGCACTTTTCAAACCGAAGGGAATAGGTACATAGCAGCAGCTCGGACTGGCAACGGAAGTCGTAATTTTGAGCTTTCCGGATGGATTGAATTCGGTGCAAAACGGTCCGGGTGTTTGGACTGCCCAGGTTCGTTCGACAGCTGCTGGTACAAACACTCGATCCATAAGTCAGGTGATGTATGTGTCATGAGCGCTTACCTCCATCCACTCAGCAATGGGAAAATTTGTGGGCGTTTGTGAGATGAAGCAGTCAAATAGAGGGAAAATTTACCCCCACACAGCCGGAAGATTGATGACACTGACTTTGGATTGATACTCGGCCGTATTTCCGGTAAATCACAGGTGCAGGAGTACGTGATTGAACGGAATAAAAACGAGTTTACATTGGGAAAAAGGAAAGGGAGGGGAACTGGAGTAAAGAGGCACTGTTCTGTACTGCATTGCAGACAAAGTGCAGCTTTTTTTGCATTTCATTGAATTGATCTAGAATTTTATCAAACAATGTAACTTTCGAGGTAAAATACTCCATATAAAAATGACCAAATCCACTTGAAATCCATCCGTTGCAGTGGAAAGCAGAGAATTTATTAAAAATCTGAATTAGGGGGTGATTCTGAAGGCTTTTGTATGAAAGCAGAGTTCAGCAATAACACAACAAAGGTTGAACTGTCATTTTTCACAACTATCTGAACCACGCTAAGAATGCATAGAATCATAGTAAGCATTGGTAGTCAAGATAGGTTCATTTGTTTACGTCATGACTTGCGTGGAGCACGCGCTAAACTAAAATCCCGGTCTATCCGCTCGAGAGTTACTCTTTTATTTTTTTTTTGCAAAAGTGTTTTGTGTGTGTGACAGAGTATGACATTCTAGAACGATTCGGGAAAAGTCTGACCATCGCCCGAAGTCCTGGAAGTGACAAACCGGCAACCGACGCTTGATTCTGTCGAAGCGTCGGCCGAACTTTTCGATTCGAGGTGTGGCGAAAACGGCGAAGGTTTCCATGCAGTTTGTCGGAAGAAAAAAAACGATGAAACGTGCCGACCTCCACGTCTACAACGTCAGAAGGGCACCAAACCGGAATGAAAAAAAGAAACACGGTTGCCAAAACCCACGCCAGGAAGTTGTACCAAAAGTGGCTTACAAAACCGAGGCGCGTCTTGATGGACAACTAGACTACATCCAGGTGGACACATAGCAACTGCCGGGACAGGAGTGTTACGTTGCCACGTCACGGTTGGCCGTTCCTAAGGAAGGTAAGGAAGATGAAGGTGGACAAATTCGCCTGAGAGTTCTTGGTTTGGCAGGCCTGTGGGTTGAGGAGAGATGAGCCAGCCATACACACTTAGAATTATATGCCGAGTCTCGGCTTTCTGAAACCGAGATCCGCACAGCCTTTTTTATGTTAACCGATAATCTCGGTTTGGGTCAAACTGAAAAATCATATAAGGTCTGTATCCGCAATAATCCGGACACCACAAAACATGAATAAAACATAAATTTCGCATTATATTTCCGTCGTAGTTGTTTATTTCAGTTTCATGGGATGTGTTTTAACAATTCATGAAGACAAAACATAGTTATTCGGTATTTGCATAAAATTTTCGAAATTTGCGCTTAACTCCGTCCATTAGGGTTTGTACAGACTCTTCAGAAATCGTAGAAGCCGTCTTTGTCCAAACTTGCTGGAAGCGTTTGATGTCTTTGATTCCTTCTTTCCAGAAAGCTTCCGCTTCATCAGAGCCCAATATCTCTCGATTGGTCGTAGCTCTGGGCAATTTGGCGGGTTTGAGGTTTTTGGTACAATGTTCACTTGATTTGCTTGGTACCACTCCATCATAGTTTTAGCATAGTGGCATGATGCCTAATCGGGCCAGAGCAAAGGTTTTTCTTTGTGACTTTTGATGAAGGGGAGCAATCGCTTCTGCGGACACTCTTTCTGATAGATCTCCTTGTTGATTGTGCCTGTAGTGACGAAAGATTTACTCTTTTTGCCATACGTGCAAATTGCTTGCCACATAAGGTATTTTTTGGGAGATTTAGATCCCTTCTTCGTTCTGAAATGCTCAGCTGTAGCATTTCTGGCCAGAGCAGAATAAAAAGCCAGCCCTGGAAGCTGCTTGAAATCCTCCAGGACATAAGTTTCATCGTCCATAACAACCCATGAAAACTTCGTCAAATACTCGCAGTACAAACGTCGAGCATTTTCAATTCTTTTCGTTCGATTTGGAACTGTTTTTACTTTATACGACTTAAGTTCCAAACGTTGTTTTGATTTTTGGACAAAGCCAGGCGACATCCCTATCCCTGCAATATTTCAAAAGTTATAATGATTTGAAGGTGTCCGGATCAGTGCTGTAAATAGTTATTTCAACCCAATGCGCCAAATACGCCAACATGTCGTTTGAGAAGCCGATTTTCACAATAACACGTATGAAGAAAATGTTGTGCTTGATTTTTTTCATAAATTTAGTTCACAATGTATTGTTCTAACTTTAAAACCTAAGACGTGAGGGCGCAATATCTGAATATACAAATGATATTCATAATTGAATATCATTTGAATATAACATCGAATATAGCACTTTCTTTATATCAGTTAGGGCAATGCACTGTTAGACAAAGTTGTAGAATTGGTCAAGAGCTACAATTTTATCATACACCCTATTCATAAATTCAGCTGTTGAACCAAGTTATCGGCAAATTTATCCATTTTCACGAAATGACTTTTTACAGCACTGGTCCGGATTAATGTGGATACAGACCTTAGTTAGCTGGGAATCTCGGCATGGGCAAACTGATATATCAGTTAAAACACGAAACAGACAGAAATGAGGTTAACCGAGATTTCGGTTAAATTGTGTGTAAATTTTATGTTCCTTCTTTCATCTGTTCAACGCTGGAGCTTGCAATTCAGCTGGGTAAACAGATTCATCGGCATCGAATTTTAACTTTTTGGGTACCGGCGCATCCGTATGGAGGTCTAAACGTCTAATACCGGCGGAAATGGATGGCGGTGTCGCTGAACAATGTGCCTTTTCAGTGAATTGAAATGGCTGTACCTTGATCGGCATTTTGTAACCCTGCAGTTGTAAAACACTATCCGGATCAAAACGTTGATTCCGGGTGTGGTTATTAAAATGCCGCTGCAGCTCTTCCACATAGCCCCCAACTACTTCTCGACCAAAGAAACATATTACGCTCCACTTTTCAAGCTAAAATGGAACAGATAAGTAAATTAATTTGTTCTTGCTAAAAATATCGTACAGTCTTACATCCGCCTGCTGAATTTCGCTCTCGCGGGTCAAATTTGTCACCTTGTCGATGGTGAGAGGGCTTATCTCATGCTATAAACATGCATGTGAGACCAAGAATTTGACCAGTAGTGAAAGTATCACGTATTCTGCACATTTATTTCACTGCCACGTCGTAGAACGTTTGTATAAAGGCACTAACATCAGGTGTGATACTGGCCGCAATTCACTCTTACGACTTTTTACTTTCAATCAAAGGGAAACGACTAAAAGTACACTTTTCATTTTCGTGGCAACTTATGTTGTTGTTTATCCATTTGTTTCATGGAATGAATAACCAAAATACCTGGTTTACCCATGGTGTAATAAGTGAAAGTAATTGCAAAATTTTCGAAAATGGTGAATGTTTTGATCATGGTAAATATCTGACTGTTCGAAATGAAGCACAAAGCCACAGAAAAGTGTTACTTTATACTGACGATGACAAGCATGTTTATTAGAGATAGGACGCGGAGCGCCCGCTTAGGAAGCACGAGCAGTAAATTTAACCTTTCCGAGTAGTTTATTTTAGCAACAGTGCGGAGGGTCCGCTCAGTGAGGGTCTGGTGTTTGACTTACTATAGAAGAGGGGTGTTAATCACAGTAGTTCCATTTCACTTCTGGTTCTGTTCCATATCGGTTTCGTTTCGATTCTGTTTCGGCTCCATTTCGGTTCTGTTTCGGGTCCGCTTTGGTTTCGTTTCGATTCCATTTCAATTCCATTACAATTCCATTTCGGTTCTATTCCGGTTCCGTTTCGAATCCGTTTTGCATCCATTTCAATTTCATTTCGATTCCGTTTCTGTTCCATTTCAGTGTAATTTCGATTCCATTTCAATATCTGCTCAAGAATAAATGTTTAAAGTAAAGGGTGATTCAATGGAAAATGGGCTTCATGACTCATTTACATTTTGCAGCGTAAATCTCTCAAAAGCACTCAAGCACTCAATAACCTACATCTCCAATCCCCTCCCTACCCAATGGCGTTCAAGTAGTCCGCATAGACCAGTTCGCCATTACCCCTCCCTAACCCTCGGCTTTGGATTGACTTGCGCTCTCATTGCCCCACCAAACGCTGCAAAATGAAAAATGAAAATGAAAATAATAAGATAAAATTGATATACTATTTCACACATTAACAAAAGAAAAACTATACTCTTGGAACTTGACCACAGACATGCGGGATTAGAGAAGATTCCAACCATATCCTTTTCAACTGTACAAGATACGCTCAAAGCAGAACAATCTATAAAATCTTAACGGAACACAGCACCGTTTAATCATTGCTAATGAACTCGAACTTTGCAGATTATCGAAACATTTCAAAATTTATAACTTCAAACAAAATCACACTTTGAAGACTGGTTTCCCCTGGGAATACCGCTCTGAGAAATTCATGTACACAGAAAAAAAACTTGTAGTAAAAACTACCATTTTACCTGACTATGCCTATTTTAAAAATTACCATGCAATTTTAGTCATATTTACTACGTTTATGGTACAACCTTCAACATTTGTGGCATATAGACTGTTCCGATAATTATAAATAATTATAACGTAATGGGATTTTAGAAGTTGGTAAAGATCTTCGTTCGACCCACTAGCACATGTATGGTGACCAACGAAGATGGTCCCAAACTGTGACTTTTCTTGACGACCATACACTGTCCAGGCTAGAGCTGATCTCACCGCTATTGGCTCGCCCGGATTTCCAACTCTAGATTCCAACGGGGCAAACAGGTGCAGGTGTTTAAGCCCAATCAGGATGCACGGTATTTCCATTGGATAATCAGCTACCTCAAGACCTCGTACATGTTGATAATTCTTCACAAATTCAGCAAACCGCATCGTCTGCTTCGGTAGCCCCAACTCTCTCACTGTATGTGCACTCTGCATTTCGGTTGTCTGGCTTGACTCCACACTTGATATCTCCAGATTGATCACCTTGGACTCTCTCTCAAGTCTAGTCATCCCGGCGGTCTACGAGACTCGTAATGGTTGTAGGACTCCGTTGCAACCTAACTCATCTGCCACCGACGCTTCGATCAGTGTGTATGATGAGCCTTCATCCAGAAACGCCAATATTCTGATGGACTTCGAACCGTTGTACACCACCACTGGAACGATACGGAAAATCACTGGCGATACGGCTGTACCGGTGTGAGTGTTGCAATTGGAGTTCACTGGCAGTTTATGTACCAACGTATTGTGCAACACATTACAACTTGCAACCTTGCAACGGATGTTGATCTTACACTTTGCGTCGCCAAGTGCATTTAGACAACTTCTGCAGAGCTTCCACTTATCTACTGCTTGCAGTCGCTGCGCTGGATCAAGCTTTAGAAACTCATCACAGTTTCGCAATCTGTGATTTGTTTCGCCACACATTACACACGGAATTCTCTTTTGCGGTTCATCCTCCTGCGGCGCCTTTTCATCCTCATTGGGAATTAGGTGCGCAACTAAGTTCCCGCTGTTTAGCAATAGATGGCGCCAGTAGTAAGTGCTGGTCGAATGTTGTACATCTCAAGCGTCATAAACCAAGCTCAGACAAATGGTAAACAACCCGCTTTGCCAAATCAGTGATTTTGGTTTAGTGTTATATATTTTGGTTGTTTGAAGATGTCTGATTTCGTGCCAAATAATCGTCATTTGCGGGAAGTGTTGATTTTCTTCTTTCATTCGAAGAAAACGGCGGCTGAAGGAAGGCCAAAAAACTTCGAAGACTCTGAATTGGAGGCATTGCTCGATGAGGATCCCTGTCAAACGCAAGAAGAGCTTGGTTCAGGATTAGGAGTTTCCCGCCAAGCCGTTTCTAAGCGATTGCATGCGTTGGGAATGATTCAAAAGCAAGGAACTTGGGTTCCTTACGATTTGAAGCCAAGAGATGTTGAGCGTCGTTTTTTCGTCTGTGAACAACTGCTCCAGCGGCAAAAAAGGAAGAGTTTTCTACATCGCATTGTGACGGGTGACGAAAAATGGATTCATTACAGTAACCCAAAACGGAAACATTCATGGGGACTGCCCGGGCATGCTTCAACATCGTCGCCTAGGCCGAATATTCACGCTGCGAAGGTTATGCTGTGTATTTGGTGGGACCAAGTTGGTGTTATTTATTATGAGCTGTTGAAACCAAACGAAACCATTACCGGGGAACGGTATCAAACTCAAGTGGTGCGATTGAGCCGAGCACTGCACGAAAAACGGCCACAATACGAGCACAGACACGAAAAAGTGATTCTTCAGCATGACAACGATCGTCCTCACGTGGCGAAACCCGTGAAAACCTACTTGGAAACGCTCAAATGGGAAGTCCTACCCCACCCGCCATATTATCCTGATATTGCACCGTCCGATTATTACTTGTTCCGTTCGATGGCACATGGTCTCACTGGTCAGCAATTCCACTCATATGATGACATCTCAAAATGGCTTGATTCTTGGATAGCATCAAAAGACGAACAGTTCTATCGAAATGGTATTCACGTTCTACCAGAAAGATGGGAAAAAGTCGTAGCTAGTGATGGGCAATACTTTGAATAATTCGTTTGTAACCTTTGTTTTCAAAATAAAGTTCCTTTTTCACCAAAAAACAGCGAGAACTTAGTTGCGCACCTAATATATTCACAAATCCTCCGGACTCCTTCGTTTTTTTACGCTCTTGATTGCGCTCTGCATTGGACGCACGACTGCCGCTGGCTTGCCCATCGACCAAATTTATCACCTCCGTCGCAACAGAAACTATCTCCGCTAGAAAATCCGCCATGGTACGTAACGTGATCTTCTTCTTCGTTTGTACCGGATCCAATCCATCTTCGTGCTCAGTGGAAGCTTCTTCGCCAACTCGCCAATCAACAACGGATTCATCAGGTGATCTTCCAACTGTGTTGCCTCCATATGGTCGCAGAGTTGTTGAACTAGCCGACCGAAGGTGATGAACGAAGCTGATCTAATCTAACCTTCACCAGTGGCGTCTCCATTATTTGTTCGGGCTGTCCAAACTGCTCCCGAAGTTCCTGGATCACCTTTGGGACGAACTGCGGCAGCAAACTGTTTCCAGTGCAACTCCCTTCAGGCACTCCTGCAACCGAACCAAGTTCTCTAGAATCGAGAAACCACACGCCTTTGTTGTCGTCTCAAAGCTAGTAATGAAGATTGACCACTCTTCTGGCTTCCCGGTAAACGTCGGTAATCGTCGAGCTAAGAACTGTCGCGCAGACAGCTGAGCCTTCGTTGGCACCACTTCGATTTCTCCACAACCACCATCACCATCACCATCATCTTCACCTTCACTTTCCGACGACGACTTCGGATCGCTAGCAGTTTTCGAACGACCTGACTTCGCGTTGACTTTTGACTGGACCCCATGGACTTTCAAGCACCCTTCCTAATCCTACCATCGAAGTCGACGTCTTACTACAAAATCGCATCGTACTATGCTCCTTTTCTAACTCGGCACATTCTGACAGAGCCTTATCTATTCTGCGATGAAACTTTTCCTTCTCTGCTTTCATCCTTCCGTTTAATTCTGCTGCTGCCTTAGCTTCTAACTCCCTCTTCTCCAATTTCCAAATTGCTTCCCTTTTTTCCTGCTCTAACTGTAACTTCGTGATTGCTAACCGTTTTTTCCTCTCTATCAGGGCTGTCAGCCTTTCGCGTTCAAGAGCAATGGCCTTTTCTTCTTCTTCTAGCTCTTTTTCCCCTCCCCCCCCCCCCCCACCTCCTCCCTCCCTTCCCCCCCCAAAATCCACTTTCCCTCCACACCACCTCTTTCTCTTCTCCGCCGATTACACTTGCCGCAGTTGTAAGCCGTCTCATTCGGGTCGACTACTCCGTCCGTGTTGCGAGAATCTGATCCTTTACTCATTTTTGAGAATGTTCGGATCTCAAAAAAAAACTATTTTTGTAGCAGCTTCTGGTGATGCAGCTCAAAACTGTAATAAATTTATATTTTAATTTTCTCATAACCTTAATGCTTTACCTTTACAAACATGAGTAGTTTTTCACTCCTTGCTACTGCTAATCGACCTTCTTCGCTTCTTTCCACTATCTGCAAACTTCACTAATTTTTCAATCTACTACTTCTACAATAATTTCTCTACCAATTCATATAAACTTTACTAATTTCAATTTGTATTTTTCAGGTCCAAACTTTGGGAAATCAACGCGGTTTTAAGCACATCTGCACATCAAATCATGTTGATTTTATTTTGCTTTTTTTCTCCTTCCTTCTTGACAGTTTCGCACGTCGCGATGAATTCGTCCACCAGATCTCAGCTACCAATTTTTCACCCACCAGTCACGCAGTGATGCCAGGTGCCGCAACAACACTAATGATTAACCGTCAATTCAAAATGCGCGCAGTATTCAACCAACTTTAGGCTGCGCCCTGTTGTTTACGTCCAAATTAAACTGTTTTTTTTTTTTAATTTTTCGCACGGAAGTTTGAAAATGCGTGGTCTTTCTTCCGAGCAAAGACAACGGGTTGTGCACAAACGGTGCACCGTCAGTGGTCTTTCGATCAGAAAACTGGCTAAGGAAGAAGGTGTGAGCATCGGAGCAGTTCAACCCGCATTACGGAAGTATCAACTACTGTGCTTTTTCGTAGATTCCTCGATACGGGGTTGAAAACGGTAAAGGGTAAATGCACCCTTCTTTTTGGAAAAATGCTCCTTAGATGCGTTTGCCCGGTATAATGCAATCGGAGGTATTAACCTTCTGGTTAGCGCTTGCCGGGTGTTTTGACGGGTCTTCAGTTTCAGATGACAGTATGAAAGTCAGTTTGTGTGTGTGCCCTAAATGATTTCTCTTATATTATGTTTGATAATTTTTGAAAAAATTTCATAGAATTTCTCAAGATTCTCGGACATTCCTTTAAATATTCCTTCTTGCGTTTCTATAGGTATTCTTCATACGTTTGTAGGCATTCCTCCAGGGATTTTTTCATGAGTTTCTTCTGACATTGCATCGGCATTTTTTTCAAAACTTTCTTGTGATGAAATGTTTGGAGGAATCCCTGATCTTATGAAGTTTTGTGATTTCAAAGGAATCACTGGAGGCACCTGAAAGAACTATACAAAAACTAAACATGTTTTCCTGCAAAAATTCGGAATCATTTTTCAAATTTTGTCTAGGATGCCTGCAAGGATTCTTACTTATATTTCTCCAGATATATAAGTAAGAATCCTTATAAAAATATACAATATTTTTTCCAGGTATTCCGTTGGAGAAGTGTTTTTTTCAAAGTTGCGCAAGAGTTTGTTACAAAAATTTCGGCAGAATTTCTTGCAGTGATTTCTACAAAAATACTATTCTTCTAATGTAGAAGTATTTTTATGCATTCATGCAGAAGAATTTTGGGAAGTTCGAATAATGTTCTCGATAGTAATTTTTGCTATAAGAAGCATATTTATTTCGTACGTGATTTGTTGTTATCTTTAATATAATCTGGCAGTGCGAAAACCTATACATATTTTGCGCAATTGATAAACAGTTGCAGATCGATTGCACCGATTACAAAAAAAAAGGTTTGTGGGCTTTGGATCAGATGGAGCTTCGATAATTATGGGTTCTGACCGAAGCTAACGCATGCAAAAAACTGCCATTGTAGCTGGAACAAATGATGCGATATATCTGCAGTTACTTGTCCTGCAGCCTCAAACGATCCAAAAAATCCCAGATGATACAGTTCTGCATCCGTCTGCCACTAGATGGCTATCGTTGGAGACGGTTGTCAAATGGAATATGGAACGGTTTTCGGAGCTCGTGTTGTTCTCCTCGTTCTAATCAAACTGAGACAACAGTTTTATTGTTGTCATCTTAATGACCCGATGACACTGCCATTTTTCTTCTTCTTAAGCTACGTATTGTCTCTTATCATCAAAACGAATCGAATCTTCCAGTCAAAAGCTATGGAATTCCTGAACATGTGCAATCAGCTGAAGGCTCGCTGATGGAGCTCCTTGCAAATTTTTGTGTGGACCTAAAACACCTGACGGATTCAGGAGTTTCAGATTTCGAGAAACATCTTCGTAAGAAGTCGGGAATATATAACAGCGAAGCTGCGCCCTTTGAAGGAGTTCAACTCGATTATTGAACAATATCCGAATTTCTTTGAAGGTGGTGAGGAACAGGCCATTGAAAATGATTTTCGTGAGCTGGGGACGATAACCGTCTGCAAGAACAACGAGGTGGAAGAATCAGAAGACTTCAAAACTTGTTGAAGAAAACGTCTGGGAAGCTGGTTTTTCACCTGCTAAGAAAGTTCATTGCAAACTTTTTACTAATTCCGCATTCTTTTGCAGGAGTGAAGCGAGTTTGTTCGGAATACAATCTAAATAAGTCCAAAATCCGGAACCGCCTGAGTACGGACATCATGGAGGCCAAAGGAGGAAAGGAGGAGTTGATCAGCTAATATTAACATCAGAACTAAATTCTAAATTCAACAAATTAATGTACACGGATCATAACAATAGTTGATTGTTAATTCCGTTCCAATTTTGTTCACCTATCAAGGAACTTTTGCAGTTAAACACAGATAAAAAAGATTTTTTTGGCAAAAATTAAAGATGGGAACGAAAAATAATGTGGCAACCCTGTCAGTGAGGCGTGACGGAATATAAATACTTTCTCGCAGTGAGTTCATGACAGTTTCCAGACTATTTTTGTCATGTCAAGAGGGACCACATCAGCTCTAAATTTTAGGTGAATTTTTTCAATGAAAACGAGATTTACCCGCACTGTTCGCAATAACTGTGGCGTAGTTAGACAACCACATCGAAAAGAAAAAGTGTATCACAGTGTACGTAAAATATCTTAATCACGAGAAATTACCCATCGAAACGAATAAGCTTTAAAAGGCCACACCACAAACAGTAGTTTGCGGGGACGAGGTGAACGTTTTTGAAATTTGACTTTTGAATCTTCAATTCATCAAGCTTGAAAAATCGAACAAATCCAAATGATATGAATGGTTTCTTTTATGATACGAACATACGACTAACCGGCATCGCGTAAATCCCACCATGCTTTGTTGTCTGGGACTGGTACTACCAAAGCAATACAATTTAACAGAAAAATAGAACCAAACAACGGCCAGAGCAGCACGTACATATTCTTTTTTTTTCGACTTGCATGCTTCTTAACGACGGAACCGTTCACTTTTTCTCCAACCACGGCACTCGATCTAAAAATTGCCCCAAAGGAAGGAAACCAGACTCGGCGGGAATTGGCGCAAACTGCTGCAGCAGACAGACAGCCACAACAACATGCACCTGCCCTTTGATATGGTCTGTCTCGAAGAACCTGCACGGAAGCTACGGCAAGGAGACGGCAGAAATGGCAATTTTTACTTATCTCTGATGCCGTGTATTAGTCTTCTCCGGGAAGCACCAGGACAAAAGCGTTTATCGTTTTTGAAAGAACATTACCTCCGAAAGGCTGATTTTTGTCTGCACGATACCGTGTCTCCGTGGCTCTCGCTGGCTGTGGCATCGTCGGAGGGCAATGGCTTGTGCGGTAGTTATTATTTCAAGTACCTTCATTACGATTGCAAGCCTGGCCTGCCCCGGAATGGCAGATTGCCTCTCCGCGTCGCCCCAGCTTACTTCCACACGAAAGAATGAAGAGGACACTTTTTGCACATGCTGGAAGATAAAGGATAGTTCAATGCAAAGCTGACTGCTTGTGAGAGTGTGACACTTGCTGGTAAGGGGAAAGGGGATTATCTCAGCTTTCCGTGACATTAGCGCACACGCCACGCATCGGTGACAGGAAGATTTGTTGGATTTTCAAAGTACTGTAAAAGCATGGCTCACCTGGATGATGATCATCACGCAAACATGGTTGGAGCAATTATTCACCGCACTGAAACGTCCACTGTGTTTCTATGGGAACCGAGAGGTGGGAAAATGCATTTATATTACCAACTACTCAAATTTGGGTAGACCATTATGTGTTTGGGGACTGTCCACCACAGTCAACAAATCGAAAGTGAAACCTTCTGCAGCCTGTCAACAACAGCAAGCACAGCCGAAACAACATGTCAGCATCAACTTGGATCGAAGGATATCCGGACCCAGGACACGACAAATCAATTCCATAATCGAGTCCGAAACAAAAATGCCGATATGTCGGTGGCGGAGATGCTGGCGCCATCCATGCGTACGAAGCAACCGGGAGGGCCACATTTTGCGATTCCTCATGGGCCGGTGCGCGGCGACGGGGCGGTCTTATTGAACCTCGTTGCGGCCGAAAAACCCCCAGAAAAAAAAAAACTAAAACATTCACAAACCGTCATCGGCATAAGCGGCGTTTTGTGCGAAAACAGGTTTCTGACTTTGGCAATACATTCGCGCTCTCTATCTTTCTCTTATTCTGGCTTCAACGAGTAGTTCTCAGACCCACTTGGGCCCACTCACCGTGATGATGGTTGATCGAATTGATTTTGAATTGATTTCTTCGATCGGCACTTACTTATGGTTACTAATGTGACGTTTTGTGGTTGATCTGTTTTAATCGGCGTGTTCAATTTTTGAAGTTAGTAATTTTCTGAATGATTTTTTACTGCTCCACTTCCAAAATCGACAACCTGTTAATTATTCATAAGAGAGAAAAAAACTAACAAGTTTTCAATACAAAAAACCAAGCATGATTAGAAGTGAACACTATCTTCGGCAAACTCGTTATAAATTGACTATAACATCAAGGTAAACATAAAACATACATTTAAGGCTCAAGAACCTAGAACATCCTGAACGTGAAAAAGTGCAAAACGAAAAACACAAACGGCATGTTAAAGTCTCTTTCATTTTGAATTTGGCCGCACGAGAAATGGGTGATTCCTTAACGTGCAAAGTATCCAAAAGTACTCACTTAGATTTTTTTACAGAAATCTGTAAAAGTTTACCGAATTCTCAACAGCTGAATATTTGGAAATCTGATTCAACGGATTTCGGTGAAATTTTACAGTTATCTATAAAAAAAAATACAGGTTTTCGGTAAAATTTTACCGAAACCCGTTAAATTGGATTATCGAACGTTCAGCTGTTGAGAATTTGGTAAACTTTTCCAGATTTCTGTAAAAAAAAACTAAGCGTGTAACATTTTGTACGTTTTTCATTAGGCAAAAAAAAAATTATATTATATAAAAAAAAAAAAAAATTTAAAATTTTTCCCCATTCCCCCCCATTTCTTCCAAAAATACTTCCCCCTTCCCCCCCCTTTTTTCCCCCACCCGATCCCCCCCCGGCTTTCCCCCCCCCCCCCCCCAAGAGAGGAAATTGGTCGTTTGAAAAACAACAAAGCTGCGGGTGTTGACCATCTCCCAGACGAGCTATTAAAATATGGTGGTGAAGCACTAGCCAGAGCGCTGCACAGTGGCCGAAAGCCGGTCATAATCTATAAAATTTGGGTCTTTATTTTTGGCATTGTATATTTTTCTTAGGTTTCTCATATATTGAATTACATTTTCTCCAAATTTCGTGCGGATTGGATGAGTTTTCGATTTTTGGCAGCACTTTGAACATTCCTGTGTCGTACAATTTTGGTGATTTTCATATCTGAAAACCACAATATTTAGGTTTGCTTGATATGCCTGTAACTCTTTCAATTTTCAACCGATTTGAGCAAACAAAGCTTCAATTTGAAGGAAAATGATTGAAGTTTATTTTTCATACCAATACATTTGTTAAAATGGCTCCAAACTATTTTAAATTATTCGTAATATATGCTTAAAAATTACAATTAACCTACATTTCTTTACAAATGTTCACTGTACAACCTGGTGAAACAGTACGAAAAGGTGGGATAGTGTGAATTATATAGGAAATTATCTCTACTTTCCGAATTGCTCCGCAAATATGCTAAAAAATGATTTTAATTTGTTCGGCCGTTGGTGGATATGGAGACGCATGGTGATCAACATCATCATCATGTTCATCAAAGATTAATAAATCCCGAACTTCTTTTGGCAAATCGATTTTCGGTTTCGGCTTGTTGTGTCTGTAGCTAGACACAACCGGATCCGATGCAACCAACAATCCACGAAACACGTCTCCGTTTGTCCTTTCACGTGATCCTTTCCAAGCATTACTTGCGCGCGTTCGTCGAATCTCCTTATTCATACTTTCTTGGGCTTCTTCTGAGAGCTTTCCGATGGGAATCGAAGAGCGATCGATAATGTCACTTCCGTGGATCAACAGTTTGTGAACCGTTGTAGGCATGTGAAACCAGCCATATAGCTTCACGTAATAAAAAGCGGTTTCTGTAGCATAAGATTTGAATTTCGAAACATTAATCCTTTTACCACTAGAAATGGCTGTTAGTAGCGTACGAAATCGGACTATCAAATCCAAATCAATGCCCGTAATTTCAGAAGAGACTTCCGCATTGGCAAAAAATCGCCTTGCCGTGTTGCCGTTGTTACTTGTGCCGAGACCAGAACGTGGCTTGTCCACGTGTAGGCCCAGTCTGCTGAAAAACTCCTTTTGAATGCGTTGTTTGGTGCTGTTGAACAGCTCAATATGAGCCGTTTTCACCCATTTGCAGAATTCCAGCCTATATGCAATATGCAGCAAACACTCAAAACATCTCATCAAACAATGTAGACTGCTCAAGCCATGATCCAGAAAATCACTGTTCACAGATTTCTTCAACATTTTTTCAACGTCATTAAATTCTGCGGATGTTGATTTGCAAAGATAACACCTTTGCGCAGATGATGTGTTTGTTATGGCGTTTATAGTTTTACCATCAACCATACTCATAACAAGTTCAAATTTGACGTTAAGTTCTCTACCGTTAACATTTACAATAAAAGGCTGTAACTTTGAAATTGCATTTTTCATCCGGTCGTATTCTTGACGGGTCGTATCGACTTTCCTTTCCCATTTGTAGAGAAAATGGACCTCAATACCCAGTCGAAGATGGAAACAAATTTACCCAAAAAAAAATTTCCCCTTAAAAAAAATTTAAGGAAAAAAGAAGAAAAAAAAAAATGTTTGTTTCTGTTTTTCCCAAATTTTAAAATTTTTATTTTACCCCCCTAACGTTGTTTCCACCATCCCCCATTTCAGAACAAGCCGCAAATCGTCAT
Source organism: Aedes koreicus (assembly GCA_024533555.2). Taxonomy (NCBI): domain Eukaryota; kingdom Metazoa; phylum Arthropoda; class Insecta; order Diptera; family Culicidae; genus Aedes; species Aedes koreicus. The sequence continues at coordinate 142,462 of JAHHFK020002004.1, read as the reverse complement.
TAGGTAGATTAGTAAAATTGAACTGCACAAGACTAATTAATCTTGAAACAGTATGATTTAAAAGTTGCTGTAAATCAATTCTGCAAAGACCTTCTGAAATTTCGAAGTACTGATCTGGAGGATAGCACTTCTTTTTAGCAGCAGAGATTGAGTCATATGGTGGGTATATGGTTTTTGCAGGCTCTCTTACGATGTTGTAGCTACGCTTAGATAGCTTTGCATCAACAAATACAGCTAAAGCTTGTTCATCAGATAGCCTTTGCGTAGAGACACCAGTCTTCAGAATGCCTGCAACTTCCTTCTGCCCATCAGCACGCAAAGCCACCTCAGTAGCAAACTTCAACTCACCTATTATAAAGTTATAAAGAAAAAAAAACATTTAAGTTAAAGAGAAAAAAAATACAAAGTAAGAGCAATAAGAACGTACTAAAGCTACATGTACGACGCAATTCTTCCGTTCTTCGACGCTTACTTCGGTTGCTGCAATCACCGAATTCTTTTGAAGGTCGACCACCTTGATTGACATTTGCTTCTGATGTTGATGAACTAGGTCCAGAAAGTACAAAAAAATCGTCGAGCCAATCACCATTTTCCTTTAAAAAGCGATCCTTTTTCCGTTGTGATTTACTCCATCGACGCAAGAACTCTCGAAAGAATATTGATATTTGCTTCTCATATTCTTCATGAATGGTTCCTCCTACAAATCTTTCTATGTAGTTTTCAATAGCAGTACGTTTATCGTTCGAACTCGCTATATCAAGAACCGGATCCAATATATTTTTTCTTTTTAAGAAAATTTCTAATTAAATAAAAAACGAAAGCTTAAACACATTTAATGACATAGGAGAAAAAATATTGATTACCGATTGGTGTCGAGCACATCTTTGATGAGAAAGAAAACTTGTATTTTTTTTTTAAATTGACTTCCGTCCGATTAAGTGCACCGGACCTTTTCAACTTTGTACAATTTCAAAGTTCATACACAAAATGCAAGTATTGGTGTTCGAACGAGCCTGTCGAATCCAATGAGCATTTATACAGGGTGAGGAAGAAGATTAACTGCAAGCGTATTAGTAGACCGCAAAAAATTTAGTGATGTAATTATTTGCATGGGCGCTTATGGGAGCTCGCTTGTATGTACACGGTGTTCAATAAGTTCGGATACACTTTCAAAATTTGTTAAAAAAATGAAAACATGTTTTTTTATTTTTTGGATTTATGTTATTGAAAGCTATGTTTACAAGGAACGTTTACAACATTTCTCTTGGAATGACCCCCGCTTTGTACTCCTTAACGAGCTTCAAACGTTTCTCGAACGCGTCGCAGGCGGCACGCACGGACTGCATGGGCATTTCGTCCCAGATTTTGAGAATTACCGTCTTGAAATGATCCAAAGTGCTGACCTTGTATTCGTTCAGCTTCGCCATCATATAGGACCAAACAAAAAAGTCGAGAGGATTCAAGTCCGGGGAGCTGGGAGGCCACAAAGTTTTGTCCAGAAAGTCGGTTAAATTGTCCCGACACCAGGCTTGAACCACATTTGCCGTATGGGCTGGTGCACCGTCCTGCTGGAACACGTAGTGCTCATCGCCGTAGAGGCTTCGGAGACTGGGGGCAACAACCTTTTCCAAAACCTCAGTTTTGTAGTACGCCGCGTTGATTTTGACGTTTTTTTCAATAAACACCAAGGGTAGCTTACCACGTTTGCATACTGCCCCCCAAACCATCACCGACGCGGCACTTTGGAACCGAGGGATGTTTATATTGGATTCAGGAATGCTGTCCCTCGATGGCGCCCACACCCGGTCATTTTGCACATTGTGCGGCTGCTGCAGCACGAACAGTTTCTCGTCCGAAAAAACAAACTCCTGACCAGCGTGCCGAGAGAGGATCCTCTTAGCTCGATCAAACCACTTTTTGCTGGTAGCCTCCGAAACGCCATGGACCTTACGTTTTTTGTAAGGCCTGAAACCAAGGTCCTTGGTGAGTATGGTGTGAGCGGTTCCAATGGAAACGTTGAGATCTGCAGCCGTTTTCCGGATTGAGCGGTTCTTTTTGCGCCGAATTCGCTCCCTCACGATCTTGATGACCCGTGGCGTCCTCGCTGAACGCGGCCGACCGGATCTCGCACGGTCATTGGTCGAGGACGTCTCCCGGTATCGCCTGATGGTCGTGTAGTCAAAGTTCCGCTTGACCCCATGCGATTTCAGCAGCCGGAATATATCGCCGGGTCGCTCACCGTTCAAAAAACGCTTAATTACGAAGTCCCGATACTCTTTCATCGCGCGTAACAAACAAACAACAACTAACAGAATGTCAACACCGCGCACATTCGGTAGCGTATGAATGAAGCTAAAGCTGACACCAATACCAATGCAGAATATGTACATGGCGCATACCTACGCAATGATGAAAACTTGTATTCGAACTTATTGAACACCGTGTAGTTGTGACACATCTTGTATAACGAGCTTCTCTTTCTCCGTGGCTGTTTGCCATTCGGGACTACGAAGGTGCTGATGTTTGCGTGAAGTTTGCGTGCAGAGTTGCCATATATATAGATTTATCTGTATTATACACCCCCCCCCTTCAAACTATATGCAATTAATTTCAACTTACTAGATAACCCTTCTTTTGTAGCAATACAATTGACGGTTTAATTTTTTTTTTTTCATATTGCTAAATCTGTTGCGTATGCATTTCCTACTACCCACCTCCAACCTAGAGAACAATAAATAAAATAAACTCAACCCACTCCCTCCCCCCACCCCTTATGCTCTAGAGTGTAGACTTAAAATGAATAAACAATTTATGACTGACTTCACACACTTAATAGTCCACTGGCTGACGATAATAGGTTAAAGTATTACTAAATCCGTCAATTACCCTATTAAAATTATTTTTGATTACGTTGAAATTCTACTGAAAAAGGGTTTCAAATTTTGTATGAACTGAAAAAATATCATACTCGTAAGAAAGGTTCAGTTGCACTTTAGAGAGATTATCTTCCATTTAAAATAATTGTTGATGTCAAAAATCAACTCAACACCCCAAAATTTACTAAATATGTAATTTTCAGGCCGATATACAAACATTTTAGGTTTCGTCCGACTTTTATAAGAACAGCCGCCACTGTGCGCTGCAGAAAAAAAGAAAGGAGGGGAAGAAAGAAGAAGGGAGGAGGAAGGGAAGGAAAGAATGCCCCTCCCAAAAAAACCAACAACCACAACCTTCATCACATACCCCCGACCACCCACCGCCGCCGCCCCCCCCTCCCCCCCCCCCCTTCTCCCCCCCCCCCCCCCCCCACCCCAAGGGCCCACCCCCCCGATTTTCGCCCCCCCCCCCCACCCCCCAATTTTCCCCATTCGCCAATAGCTCCAAAAATGTCGCGAATACGAATCTTTTCATCGATTTCAAATCAGCGTACGATACAATCGATCGAGACCAGCTATGGAAGATCATGCACGAATATGGATTTCCGGAAAAACTGACGCGGTTGATCAAAGCAACGATGGATCAAGTGATGTGTGCCGTCCGAGTATCAGGGACACTCTCGAGTCCCTTCGAATCTCGGAGAGGGTTACGGCAAGGTGATGGATTGTCGTGTTTGTTGTTTAACATTGCATTGGAGGGTGTGATTCGAAAGGCTGGGATAGACACGAGTGGCACGATCTTCAGGAAGTCTGTCCAACTATTTGGCTTCGCCGATGACGTTGATATCGTAGCACGTAACTTTGAGACGATGTTGTTCAGGAAAGAGACATAGCGTTGCATGTATATTGCTTTGTATGCAACAAAAATAAATTCAATCATGTAACATGTTGCATCAACCGAAGAGATTGTTTGGTTTTATTCCTCTTTCTTGTTTATATGTGTTCGTGCGTATGTATGTTTGTATGTGTGTACGTGTGTGTGTATATGTCTAAAGAAATGAATAAGCTCATTTTTCTCGGCAACCGCTGGACCGAATTGGACGAAGCAACCGCCAAATGAAAGGTACTATGGTCCCATTGCATGTTTTAGGAATCGGTCAACTGGTTCCAGAGATATGGTCGGAACAAGTTTCTGTGCGTATGGGTAACTTTTGAAGATATTATCTAAAACGTTTCAAATCTATCATGCAACGCTTCAAATCACATGAGGATTCAATAACAAGATCAATGGTACAGGGTGGCCACAAAATCTTTATTTAAAAATTCCCGCATTTATCCCGCATTTCTTCCGCATTTTTGCCTTATTTTCCCGACTGGGAAAATGAGTGAATATAAGTTGGATTTTAAGATATTTTTGCAGTTTTTGAGGAAATGGTTCAATCTGAAACACTTCTGATTTATTTCAATGAGGCAAAATGACGGATAACAGCTGCAAATCGGGCTTCTTACGTATTGCAAAACCTGTCTCGCAGTTTGCAAACGAGAACAAAAATCGCTCTATATAAGTCATTTATCTTTCAAGTTTCTAGAAGCACAAACATCGAACCAAAAATAGTAAGGCATTTGCGGTTTTCGTGTACAAAATTACGCAGACTATACTCGGTGTGAAAGTCAAATCATGACGCAGATACAGGGTGCAAAACTTTCGGTTCATGCATCTACAATGACGAGCTCCACCAAGCTTACAATCGAGTTGATGGTTAAGCAATTAAAACACAGCAGAGTCTTATAGGTTTTCCAGTAAGTCTAAGCACGATTTGTAAATAACAATATGAGCTCGGTTTTTAAGTAAATTGAGTTTTTATTGCACTTTTATGTTCTCTGCAATATTTTTCTTCAACGTGACATTTCCGAGATCCATTTAATCGTACTAAAAAGAGCGAACTTTTGATCTAACACAGCATAGACTGTTTGCCAATGATTTTTGATCCTTTTTTTCCCCAAACTTTCAAAAGTTTTGATGGAATCCGCCTTAACATGTTTGCGCAAATATGCCTTTATCAGAGCCCAAAAAGTTTCAAATGTCTTGCCTCTGGACAGTTTGGAAGATTCATCTCCTTGGGTACGAACTTGACTCAGTTGGCTTTGTACAAGGCTACTGTGTCCTTCGCGGTATGCACTGATGTCAAATACGGCCAAAACAATGCTGGATTATTATGTTTCCGGATCATGGGGAGCTGGCGCCTCTCCAAGCATCCCTAAACGTAAACATCAGCAGTCATCGTACCGGTTGTTACAAATGGATTTAAAAGAATTCCACCCTCACACTTCCACAAATTCCGAATTTTTCGGTAAAAATTGACACATCGGCATTGTCAATTTTAACCAGCACGGACCGTGTAGAACCGGTCACTTGGTCTTATAATCAAATTTCACGTAGGATTCATCATCCATAATCATGCCGATTTTCTGCACAGCTGTTTATCGTATAATTTACGGGCTCTTGGTTTGACAGACGCTGCTAGTTTTTCACTTCGTTTTGGTTACTTCTGCTTGTTGTAAGTCCTCAGTCCATTTCGTGGCTTTGTTTGGTCAACGTTACTTTCCGAAGTTCCCAGCTTTTTGGCCACATCTCGAACGGAAGTACCCTTTTGCGAAAGCTTGCGTGATTTTCCGGTCCAGGTTTTGGTCCATGGGCCTGGTTTACGTTTAGATTTTGTCTTGCCCTGAAAGGAAGACTCCTCACCATACTTCCAAATCGCGTTACGAACTGCTCCGATGCCACACCTTCCATTTTAGCAATCTCAACAAAACGTTGGGAAAAGTGCACCATTTGTGCACGATGTATTTGCACTTTGCCGGGGAAATGCTTCCTATTTTCACGAAAAGTAAATGTATCGGCACTTGAGACTCACAGAGTCATAGATTAAAATGTAAACAGTAATACACAATAATGATCAGCTTTTCAAACGTCATGTGGAAGCAACAGTGGCGCATCAAAATCGTGCTTAGACTTTCTAGGACACCCTATATGGGCAGTTTAATTAGTCCAAATGGAACAAGAAAAATTGAAACAATCATATTCAGAGTACGACGGCTGGTTTGGTGTATTCGTTGACTGTTCGTTGTGGAAGCGCACAACAATTTCTCAACAGGCAGGAGAAATAGAGGTTGACGCCGTCTGCCACCTATGTTCATTTTTATTCTAGTTCAATTTTTAACAAAATCTTAAATAAGTCAAGTTTAATCACAAATACTTATACTTCAAAAGTCGTTGATATCTACTCTCTATTTTGAAGCATTTTATTTACTCGTCAATGCACGCTGCATCCCTCTGGGCATTGGCCAAAAGTGTCATTCTCTTTGCTGTTCTTTCTGCTTTTCTCTACCTTTTTTAGAAATTCTCCTTCACTTGTTTGTGCTGTCAGCAACTCGCCGTATTTGGCATTTCGTAATTTCAACGTCGTTGACAGTTCCAGCGTTATGGCTTCGTAGACAATTCTCTGAGCACTCAAACCCATTTCAGTTTGGTTCACCACCAGACACTTCTTATTTATTAAAAATCCTCGCTCCATCGTCGTATCTCCAAATTCCAATCACATTTTAAATTTTGGGCAATAAGTAATCATATGGCAGTTTTCAAAAAAAATCACAACTTTTGGTGTAAATACTTAAAATTTTAAAAACTGTATTTTAACCACTGCATGGAAAGGTAACACATGCAAACAAAATCGAAGCAATTTAAAAATTTTATGCGTGTGAATTTATCAACTCTATTTAGTCTTTTTTTACACTGTTTCCTAGTAAAAGTGGAACGTATCCCCCGTGTAAAAAAAACCTTAGTGTACTATTAATGCTATAATCTTACATAAATGTTCCAAGAATTGCATTACAATATTATCCATATTATTTTGTGCTTGAATTTTCAAAAAAAAAAAATGTTGGTGCTCTATACACACCATGGGTAAGAATGGGTTAATGCAGCGGAAGAACCTACTTAAATTGGTCTCTTTATTAACGAGGACGAAATCGCTACTGCAATCGAGCGTTGCAGGTACAACTGTTGAATCACACTTGATTTTATGGCTAAAATTACCATCGTTGTTTGGTGTCTCCGGGGTGGAAAAAATACTGATTTGAAGCTGGCGAAGGCAACTCGGCCCAAAGAGTTAATTTTGAAACTACGTTGGCACCACTTGCAATGTGCTAAACTGGAATCCGTTGGATCTGCGCTAGACCATGGATACTGCTCTTCGTAACTTGTAGAATAAGTTGGCAATAGCGCACTTGTCTTTACCAAAAGTTAATAGATGGTGATCAAATCCATGTGCAAATCATCAATTTAAAAAAGGTGTGAGCATGGTTCCTGCCATAAGACAAAAATTCCCGATGGATTTATAAATTCCCGACTTTTTCCCGCATATTTCCCGATGATTTTGGATTCCCGATTTTTTCCCGCATTTCCCGATTTTCCCGAGTCTGTGGCCACCCTGATGGTAGTCATACTGAGTGCCAAGGAGAACACTGGCCACATCCGGACATGTTGCGGGTACCTCCGAAGAAGTGGCCAGTTCTTGATCTGGACCAAAACATACCATGCGACACCTCAAATCACATTAGAATTCAAAAAATAAATGCAATACTGGTGGTATCAATTGCCCAAAACCTTATTGGCATGTTCTTGGTACCTCCGGGGAAGAGGCCAGTTTTTTTTTTTAACTTGGACCAAAACATATCATGCGACACCCCAAATCACAAAGGAAATCCAAAATAAGTGCAATAGTGATATCATTAAGTGTCCAGAACCTCATTGGCAACATCTGGACATGATCCGGGTACCCCCGATGAAGTGGCCAGTTTTTGACACGGACCGAAACCTATCATGAGACACCTCAAAATTGTATTAGAATTCAAAACTAAGTGCAATTGTAGTGACATACAGTGCCCAGAACCACATTGGTCACGTCCGGACATGTACCTTCGGGGAAGTGGCCAGTTTTATACTTGGACCAAAACATATCATGTGACACCTCAAATCACATGATAATTCAAAACTAAGCGTGGTGCTGGTGACATCAACTGCCCATAACTGATTTTCTCTCTCCTGAATACAGCATCAAGCAATTATAAAAAAAATATATAAAACGTAAGATGGGTCAGATCTCACCATAGGTGGATGAATTCAGGTTTTTTAGTTCTCATGTTATGTGAAGTGTGTATATTTCTTATGATTTCCCTGGATACCCGGGATATGTCTAGACCTCAATATTTTTTCTCCATTTGGTGATGGTTGAATCCAATTCGGACTTAATGTTAATAAAGACTGTATCCGATAAAATTTGGACACACAAAATAGGTCACCAAAAATTTTCCTTGAGCCCGATTCTTTTCAAACTTTCTGGAAATAAAGTACTACTAAATGGTTAAGTTTTGACATCATTGGTTTATTGAACCTCTTCTCCCAACCCAAATGCCCGCACCTTTGCCTTGACCCCTTTCATCAAATTTTGGGCAATGATAGGACCGACTTGCTTACTTACTTTTAACCACACTTTCTTTAGTTCAAGTTCATTTTCTGTCAGTTTTGGAGTTTTAACGAGCTTTGCCTTCATGATTGCCCAAAATTTTTCAATTGGGCGAAGTTCCGGAGTGTTTGGAGGGTTGACGTCTTTTGGTACAAAAACTACATTATTATCTTTGTACCAGTCTAAGACGGGCCGGGCATAGTGGCAAGATGCCAAATCCGGCCAAAACAGTGTCGGGCCATCGTGAGATCTCAAGAAGGGCAGAAGTAGTTTTTGGAGGCATTCGTCCTTGTAGATTTGTCCGTTGACGGTCCCAGAGGTGATGAAGGGCTGACTCATTTTGCCACATCCGCAGATCGCTTGCCAGACAAGGAATTTTTTGGCGAATTTCGACAGTTTCTTCTTCCGTACACTCTCCGGAACGGCCAACTTAGAGGTGGCGACGTAGTGTTCCTGTCCTGGCATTTGTTTGGTGTCGGCTTTAATGTAGGTCTCATCGTCCATCACAATGCAGAACGGTTTTGTGAGCCACTCCCTGTACAGTTTTCTTGCACGAGTTTTGGCCACCGAGTTCTGTTTATCGCTCCGGTTCGGTGCCTTCTGGACCTTGTACACATGTAATCCAGAACGTTTCATTGTTTTCTGCACAAAACAAACTGAAACTTTCGCCTTTTTCGCAACATCCCTGATCGAAATGTTGGGATAACGCTTAAATTGGTTCAATACCATCCTGGCCTTCTCCGGATTTGATGTGCCACGTTCTTTGCCACTACCATTTTTCCGCTTGGTTGTCTTATGGTCCTTGAACGTTTTGATCACATGAGATACGGTTGAATGTGCGATTCCGAGCTGTTTTCCGATCCATCGATGAGAAGCGTTTGGGTTTTCGGAGTGAGTGCCCAAAATTTGTTGGGGCACTATTTCTTCATTCGAAGCCATCACTGAAATCACTCGACCGATTTTCACGAAACTCATTACACAATTGACACAACACAATGAAATATATTCAGTTAAAATTTCAATAATTTTTACCCACACGCTAAAAAGTTACGAACAATTGCGTGTGTCCAAATTTCATCGAATACAGTCTTTGACCAACTATAAGACCATAATATCTTTCATTTGACGGCTATTGCATCCAATTCATAATTCCTGAAATCCGTGTTTTAAGAAACTTTGTCAAACCATATCTCCGGAACTGTTCCAAAACTTTTTAATAGGGTTCTATCGGATCATTATATCATTTAGCGTTTGTTGCGTCCAATTCAGTCTAATTGTTACCAAGATAGTCGACATAGGTCCTAAAATCTAAGTTTTCCGGAATGTTGTCCTACCATATCTCCAGAACTGGTTCACCCATTCCAGAAATATTCAATAGGCTCTATGGCTTCACAATATCTTTCATTTGACAGTTGTTGGGTCTAATTCTGTCGAGTGGTTACCAAGATTCTTAAAATCTGTATTTTTCGGAACTTCTTTCAATCATATCTCCGAAACCAGATAACCAATTCCAGAAACATTTAGTAAAGTTCTATGCGACTACAACATCTTATGGCGGTCGTTGCACCCAAATCGGACCGGTAGATGGTTGCTGAGCAACAGGGGCTAGTTCCCAAAATCCGTAAAGTCCGAGTGTTTTTGGAAATTGTTTAAGCCATATCTCCAGAACCAGATATCCGAATCCAAAACGATCCAATTGCGTTCAATGAGAGCGTGATATCTCTTATTTGGCGCTCAATTCAGTTGAGTGGTTGCTGAGAAACATGAATTAGTTCCCAAAATCCGTGCATTTTCGGCACTTGTTCCATCAATATCTCCGAACCAAGATATCCGATTTCAAAACCATTAACTAGCGTTCAATTTGAGCGTGATACCTTTCATTTGGTGGTTGTAGCGCTCAATTCGGATGAGTTGTTGCTGAAAAACGCGGCTTACTTTATTTCGTCACATACCTACACAAAAACAGACACACACAGACATTTCATGATCTCGTCGAGCTGTGTTGAATGGTATATGACACTATAGTTCTAACTATAGTTGTAACTGTATTTTTTCAGCTATAAAAAGTTACGATATCTACTCAACCATGATCATTGAATCTTCTGGAAAGTCAACAACAACAAGAAAAAAATTGAGGGGCCCCAAAACACCAAAACTTCTATAAAAAAAAAAAATAAAAAAAAAAAATATAAGTTTTTCCCCAAATCACACGGTTTTTGGGTTTTTTTTGTTAAAGATTGTACTTTTTTATCCCCTCTTTTTTCTCTATTTCTCCACCCCCCAAAAATCACAACCCCTTCCCCCCCGGGGGCCCCATTTTTACAAATATCTCCAAAATTTTTCACTTTCAATATTTTTTTCAGACTTTTTTTAACGATGCAGACATTTAGCAGACATTTTATTTATGTTGCCGACTTTTACAGACATTTGAAATATTTTTTTAAATTTAAAGGTATTCTCTGAGGTTCGGATTTAAAACGTACGAGGATGTGACCAGTATTGAGAAATCCAAGTAAAGCTAAAGTGAGAATAAACATCCTAGTATCTAAAACTGAAATTGATAATAACTTTCTAGCTATTTTTCAAACTGCAAGGAATTGGTCAGTATCATCATTATCGTCGATTTTCTTATCCTTTTATCACAAATTACTTTGCTTAGACAGCTCAAAAAACTATTTTCAACGAGCGCCATCTACGACGTTTAACCCCACTTTTGCGTTACCTGGATTCCTCCATAGCAGATACGGTAAGAAGCTTTGTTGAAACATTTTAAAATAGCGTAGGTATAATTTATTTTTAAAGAAGTAATCCTTGAGGAAACGAAAGCGGTGGGCTACTTGGAGACACAATGGGCCCGGAGATAAACAGCGTATAGATCCTTTCCGAGGGTAACATGGTGTCCTTATGGTAGTGTTCGATCCCATGCGTAAGAGATGGGGTTTATAAATGCAATTTTCTTATCCATCCATCTACCACAAAAAAAATACAATAATCTTCACTGCTACTGTCACCATGAAAATTACTGTCAAAGCGCTGGTAATATTGATCCATTGCCATTAAGTCACAACGAAAATCAAGTTAACCTTCTTTAGGTGTCGGGGTCAATATTACCCGGAATGGATTTTAAAAATGCCATAACTTACTAAAATAACCCGGATCTTGACGTATGAATTTTCTAAAATTTTCCTAAATCATAGGAAGTTACGTTTCTGCATTGAACCCTAATTTTGTTGACATCTCTGAAGGGCTGTAAAACAAAGTTACGAATAAGGTGTTTCGGGTCATATTGAGCCGGATTTCAAATTCACATTGCGGAAAATTTATATGACCAAATTTGAAGTCTTTGCAGTCAAAATGCTCATTAGAGTCCCAATGTTTAGGTTCTGGTGCGAACTGCCCTTTTAAACCCGATTGGCCACAAGGAATCTGTGTTTTGCCACGATCCGTGAGGCGGTGACAGATACAAAATTTCATCGGAACATGCTTTTTGACGATTTTTTTTTTCCCTAACTGAACCCGGTGCGTGCGCTGCTACGCTTGCAACTAAATGAATGCAAATTTAATAGAACTGGCACTTTTATGGTTGGTTTTCGGAATGAGTTTTTTTCTTGAAGGGGTTCAAACTTCTATCAGAACATGCTTCTTACCCGAGAAATACACATTTTGTGTTTTAGTTACCAGGATAATTCTCATTTTTGGTTGAAATTTGTGTTTCATTTGTATGATAGCTCCCCCTTCCAGAGGGGGGAGGGGTCTCAAATCACCATAAAATCATTGCTTTCGATCCTCCCAATTGTCAAATTTGGTTCTATTTGCTTGATTAGTACTCGAGTAATGCAGAAATTTGTGTTTCATTTGTATGAGAGCCTCCCTTCCAGAGAAGGGAGGGGACTCAAACAATCATAAGAACCCCAGTCCCAAAAATCCCTGCAGAAAAATTTCACGCCGATCGTTTCTGTAGCTACCGAGTCTATAAGGGTCAGACAGACAGACAGACAGAAATTTATTTTTATATTTATAGAGATATATAGAGAAATCCTGCTTCTTCAAACCCCCACATGCCAAATGTGGTTTGATTTGCTGGAATAGTTCTCGAGTTCTGCAGAAATTTCTGCTTCATTTGTATGAAAGCCCCCCCCCCCTCTTTAAGAGGGGGGATCTTGAACTACCATAGAATTATTTCTTGCCACCAAAAACCTCAACATGCCAAATTTGGTTTTGCTTGATTTGTTCTTGAGTCATGCAAAAAATTGTGATTTATTTATATGGGAGCCCCCCTTCCAGAGGGCGGAGGGGGCCTAAACGCAACAAAGAAACATTTCTCGCCTTCAAAACCCTCCACCTGCCAAATTTGGTTCTCTTTGCTTGATCAGTTCTCGAGTAATGCAGAAATTTGTGTTTTATTCAAGAGGGAGCCTCCCATCTTTTCAGAAAGGGGAGGGGTCCCGAGTCACCTTAAAAACATTTATACCTTTAAAACCCTCCACATGCCCAATTTGGTTCCATTTACGTGATTAATTTTCGAGTTATGCAGAAATTTGTGTTTCATTTGTATGAGAGCCCCCCCCCCCCCCTTTAAGAATGGGGAGGGGTCTCAAACTACCATTGACATATTTTTTGTTTTTGAAAACCCCTACAAGCCAAATTTGATTTCCTTTGCTTGATTAGTTCTCGAGTTATGCAGAAATATGTGTTTCATTTGTATGGGAGACCACCCCCCCCCCCCCCCCCCCTTCAGAGAAGGGAGGGGTCTCTTACTATTTTAATAATCTTTCCCGGCCCTAAAAACTCCTCCATACAAAATTTCACGCCGATCGGTTTAGTAGTGTCCGAGTCTATAAGGTTCAGACAGACAGACAGAAATTCATTTTTATATATATAGATGAATAGTCTACTTCTAGCCTAGACACCCCCCAATCTATATACTCCCCCCCCCGGGACCCCACACCCCCCCGGGCACTATATAGGAAGAAAAAAACAAAATTTTGCCCCAACATACCTTTCGACCGCCCAAACCTCATAATTTTTTTTGAGTACTCTCCTCCCCCCCCCGAAAAGGAAAAAAACCCAAATTGCCCCTTCTCAAAAACCCCCGGTGTCTCGGAAGAACCCTTTAGGCAGATTTTCGCCGTAATATGCCTATCGATGGCTCAAACTTCATGATATTTATAACTAAAGATTGGACTCGGAAAAAAAAGCGACACTTTGTTTTGGGTGCAACTTTTTATCGCGTGGGTAAAAATTAATGAAATTTTGAGTAATACTAGATTAGAGTGTTATGTTTATGTGTGCAAAATTTTATCGCGATCTGTCAAGTTTTCAAGATGCATTCGAAACAAGAAAAGCTACGCCAGCAAATCTTGAGCGCGGTGATCGATAATCCTGGTCAGTCGCACAAATGGATCGGCAAAAGGCTTGGAATCCACCATTCCACCGTGTCCCGCGTTGTGAAGATGTTCCAGGAGACGAAGACCATCGAGCGACGCGCTGGAAGCGGCCGAAAACCGAAAACGGAAGAATACCCAGAGAAGGAACGCGGAAGATAAGGCAGTACTTTAAGAATAACCCGAACCTTTCCAACCGAGACGTGGCCAAAACGGTCAATTCGTCGAAGTGGTTCGTCCAGCAGACCATCTGGGCTACGTGTTTTTAAGGTCAGGAAGGCGCCAAACCGGACTGACAAGCAAAACACGGTGGCCAAATTGCGTGCGCGGAAGCTGTACCGTGAGTGGCTGGTCAAGCCAGCCTGTCTCGTCATGGACGACGAGACATTTATCAAGGCGGACACCAAACAAATCCCCGGCCTCGAGTTTTTTGTCGGTACGTCCCGCATGGAGGTTCCGGAAAAGTTCCGGAAGAGAAAGATGGACAAATTCGCGAAGAAGTACCGGTTGTGGCAGGCGATCTGCGAGTGCGGACGGTACAGCAAGCCGTTCGTTACAACCGGCACCATAAACGGGCAGATTTATCGAGAGGAATGCTTGCAGAAGCGCTTGCTGTCCTTCCTCCGCTCTCACCGTGGTCCCACGCTGTTCTGGCCGGATCTCGCTTCGTGCCATTACGCCAAGCCTGTAATGGATTGGTACGAAGCGAAGGGCGTTAATGTGGTCCCGAAGGAGGCGAACCCGCCAAATACACCAGAACTTCGTCCGATTGAAAAGTTTTGGGCGATAATGAAGAAGAAGTTGAAAAAAAGCGGAAAAACATTCAAAATCGATGAAGCTTTGAAGAAAAACTGGGAGAAATTGTGTAAGGAAGATGGACAAAGCCTCGCCCAAGATCTCATGAGCAGTGTTAAGAGAAATGTACGAGCATTCAGCTTGGGGGAGGAAATTCAATAAATAAAATATGCCAAAACATAGCTAATATATAGTTATTTAATCCCTGAAAATTTGAGAAGTATCCGATTTAAAATGAATTTTTGGTGATCATTTTTGTGTGTCTCATTTTTTCCGAGTCCAGTCTTTTTTTTTATCCTCTAGAAGTTTTCTGAAAATAAAAACCCACCACCACCCCAAAAAAAAATAAATAAAAAAAATTTTAAATAAAAATTTTTTATAATAATTTCCAAAAAAAAAACATTAATAAAATATATAATAATTAATTAAAAAAAAAAAAATTTTATATAATTAAAAAAAAAAAAAAAATAAAAAAGGAATATAAACAACTATTCAGAATAGTGAGAAAACAACTTTATAGTAGTTCTATGTAAACTACCCCGGCAACGAAAAAAAAAAAAGACAATTCCGCAGCGAACCTTAAAAAAAAAAAAACTAACCTCCCCCCCCCCCCCCCCCCCCCCCCCCCTTACAAGGCAAAACACACGGGGCCTTTTTTTTTTACTCCCCCCCCTCTTTGGATGTGTTTCACAGATACACAACACCGAAAAACTGGTTCTTCTCTCGCTGATGTTGGCTTTTCTTCGACATTATAATTATGGTGATTCCAGGCTTGGCTCAACACCGACAACGGCAACAGTAACACTTAACACGAAACACCCTCACGGGCACTCAACTTCCAACCTAGAGGCACAGTCGATGCTGTTCCGAACTATTTTTCTTCTTATCGTTTCATCACACACATACACACGCTTTATCTGTCGAATGAAGAAGACAGCTGTTTTGCATTCTTATTTTCACCCAAACACGAGGTTCGTTTTCTGCATGTTGTTTCCTTTCACCATTTCAGCTATTTGATGCACTTTTCCGATTGTGTGATTCTTCTACGGCTGTTATTCACTGTATCACTGGTTTTATGTTTGTGCACGCGATGACGGGAGACAGTTCTAAAAGAATTAAGCCAATTTCCAAGACACCTTAAGTTGCCTTCGGGATACAGATGTTTGTATTCTCCAAGTAGTTACACCTCTCTAATCGATGAAGCAAACATTCCAACCGTGCGCAAACATCGGCCATACTCGCTAGGCATAGTTTCTGTCATCAAACCTGATCCAACCGGCGAACGGCAGTGGCTGTTGGTTTAAAAATAAATCCCATTGGCAAATCCAACTCCTCAATCAGCGTGTAGAAACAGCAGAACCTGTCTATTTTCCGGCCGGAACCTACAGCAACCACGACAAGGTTACCTTCAAATTCCTTACCCACCGAAGTAAGCATAAACGAAAATAGCTCAGCGAAGAATAAAAAACTAAAAAAATAAAACGCTAATAATGAATTAGCTTAATGTATATGAATGTACATCAGAACATACACGCGGCATCTCGTGGTTGTGCTGGCAACGATAGACAGAATCTGGATTACCAATGAGAAGCCCAAAACGCCAACAGCCTCGCCGTCACGGCTGAATCGCCAACGACTAAGTCGATGATGATGTTGATGACGATGATTGCGCATCGGACAAAGCCGCCGTCGCCCTCGCCAAGCATGAAGTAAAAATAAACAATGCCCGATTCTATGCTGCACTTTCTCCTGCCTACTATGTCGTACGAAATACAACACTACCTTCGCTTTCGTGATGTTCGTTGTTCTACACGACGACACAACAATAATTCACACTTTCTATTAATAAACAACAACACCGTTCTAAGTAGTTCTTCAGATGTTTATGTTGTGAATTCCCACACTGTTCACATGTTTTTATGCTTGCTTTGGCCACTCGCGAAAGCAGGCACGACCGTACAACCGAACTCGTCCACGATTACACTGCGACTGATTCTGGTTTGGCTGGAGGAAACCAGTTTTGGCATTTTTTTTACCAATCCGGCCGGTCCTGCGAACGACGAACGACGAACGAGTCGATGTTGGTATGAATGACATGCCGAAGCCGAAGCCGAATGCCGATGAATGGCGCACCAACACCGCTGCAGATTCGTTAAAAAAAAAGCGCGAAGCTTACGTTTGATAAAAGCTTCGGATAAAGCTTCCCAGATGAAGTTTTTTGTCTCGAGGTCCTTGTGCAACTTGCATGCAGCAAAGGCAGCAGCGGTAGCTCGGTTATTTGAGTAAACATTCTCCGATACAATCGGACAGAATGCCTTAAATTTATTACTCGCTAGTTGGAGATTCCGCTTTACCAGGAACGAGGGGAAAGATTTTATGTGGCTTAGAGCATCCGTTGCGGTGCGCGACTAAACTATATTTGATCACCCTCACCATCACTTCAAACCGTATCGGGCGCAACTAAAAGCGGTAGCAAAATTGTGGCGCGACTATCGGAAAGCATCGGGCGCTCAAATTTAGCAACGCGATAATGGCGCACACGGTAATCTCAATTTACGCTATTATGACTACACGCAAAAAAAAAAACCGCAGATGAAACTGCCATTTCGAGGGTTAAATTAAGCGCAAACACCAACAATTTCACCTGACTATAAATGCGTTTGATTTTACCATGCCTGCGATTTGATCGATCATGGTGCGGTTGATATCAATATGAGGTCTGTCGAATACAGGGCTGGTAGCGGATGTATGGATAAATAATAGTGACTTTAGTGACTAAAATAATAAAAATAGTGACCAAATAGTGACCAAATAGTGACTTCCAAATTTTAGTATTTTTTTAATCTTTTATACATTTGTTGTATAAGTACAGTAAAAATGAACTAAGTGATCACCCCCGTTTGAAAAAATGAATACTACTGCGGCGCAGTATCACTTTTTGGGTTTTTTTTTTTTGTAAAGAAGCCTGTAATCAAGTGACTTTTTTTTTCTCAACGACCTCCTGCCTTGGTCCGCAGCTCGTTTTTTGCGAAGACGGGTCTATACGTACGGTTGAAACGCCTTCCACCATGGCCTGTGCTATAAATACTTCTGACTTCACTACCTTAGTCACCTGAGGGTATTTAGGCTCACCTACAGCCGTTTTCTTAGTAAACAACTAGTTCCAATACTCCTCAATTCTGTACTCTGTACTCAAGGTCAGCACCTAGCATTTTAACAAGTTCCATTCGTCAATAAGAAGATCATAGTTGACCTGAATCAACTGAAGTAACATGGCGATTTTCACAATATACTTGGAGCTTTCACTGGATGCAACGGCTGGTGGGTTGAAGCATTGGCAATATTTTATAAACGAGTTCTGCAAACCAGACTTTTGACATAGGACTACGTCTTCGTTTTCTATACTGGGGTACAATTCATTAAAAAATCGCATTGCGACCGTCACGAAAAGTGGTCAGGTTTTGAGTATCTCAGTCATTTCTCAAAAGATTTTCAAAAAATGTACACCAATCGATAGGAAGTATTTCTACGCATCAATTTCAATACAGAACATTGTTGATTTCGGGCCACATACTTTCATAAATGTTAAACCTTGCCTTAAAAAGTATATTAACTCCTTCAGGCCAAAGTGGTCATATATGACCCCAAAAGGATAATGGCTGTATACAATCACACAGACTGAATTAAAGTGTACACTGTCTCCGGCAAATTTATTTTCCATCACTTTTTCTATCTGGAAAATATTAAAAAACCATATGAGTTTAAGGCCAATTGACGACCTAGAACATCCTGAATATGAAGAAGTTCAGGAAGAAAAAAATAAATGCCTTATTAATAGTGTACACCGTTGTTTTAGAATATTGTACGTATGCATACGTATTCTTAAATTCTCGTTGATAAACGTTAAATATTTTTGTATCTTTCTGGAAAGTTCTAGGTCATCCAAAATGTACTTGAGTTCAAAACTTCATATCTACAGTTGTAACAGTAGCTTTAAGGGCTATATAAGGTTACGATATGTATTCAAACATATTGAATGAACCGTTTGGAAGGTCAACAGTCATTATTTGATAACTTTATGATGTTCTAGGTCATCCCAACTGTCCTTGAGTTTAGAACACAAGATCTACAGTAACAGTAGGTGTTTGGAGTGTGCAAAGGGACAATATGTATTTAACCATATTGATTGAATAGTGTGGAAGGCCAACATACATAATGCGACAATCTTGGGATATTCTAGGTACTCCAAGCTGTTTTTATGTTCAAAACATAAGATCTACAGCTGTAACAGTAGTTTTTTGAGCTTTGGTGACCACATGTATTCAAACATATTCAATGAATCTTTTGGGAGGTCAAAAGTCATTATTTTATAACTGTGAGATCCTCTAGGTAATCCAAACCATCCTGGAGTTCAGAACTTGAAATTTGCGGTAGTAACAGTAGTTTTTGGGCTATTCAAAGTTACGTCACGTATTCAAGTATATTCAGTGAATATTTTCGAACGTAAAAATACACAAAAAGATAATCTTGGGATAGTCTAGGTCATTCAAACTGTCTTGGCGTTCAGAACTTAAGATTTACAGTTGTAACAGTACATTTTAGTCAATACAAAGCTACAATAAATATTCAAACATTTTCAATTAACATTCTTAAAGTCAAAAAACATCATAATCGAATATGAAATGTTCTAGGTCATCCAAACTATCCTTGAGATCAGAACATAGGACCTACAGTTGTAATAAAAGCTTTCTGGGCTGTGCAAAGCTACGATACTGTATTGAAACATATTCATTGAATATTTTGGAACAGACATTATCAGATAATCTTCGGATGTTCTAGGTTATCCAAACTTTCCTGGAATTTCAAACCTAAAAACTACAGCTGAAGATTTTAAGTCTTGAATTGTAGCTTAAAATTTACAGCTGCTTGGCCTAAACAAAGTAACAATATGTATTTGACTGAATTAAGTGAGTTTTTTGAAAGGTCAACCGATATAATGAGATATCTTGGGATGTTATAGGTCATCGAAACTGCCCTTGAGTTCAGAATTTAGGATCTATAGTCGTAAAGTTAGCTTTATAATCTATGAAAGGTGACGATATGCATTCAAACACATTCAGTGAAGCTTCTGTAAGCTTACCAGTCATTATCAGTTTATCTCAGGATGTCCAGGTTCATAAAAACTGACCTTGAGTTCCAAACTTAAGACATACGGTAGTAACCATAGCCTTTTGGGCTTTGCAAAGCTATGGTAAATATTCAAACACATTCAATGAATTTTCTGAAACGTCCACATACATCATAGGATAACCTTGTTAGTTTCAGGTCATTCAAACTGTCCTCCGAAACTTAAGGTCTACAACTGTAACAATAGCTTTATGGGCTATACAAAGTTAAGTTAGTTTGTTTGGCATAGAATATCCCAATATTATCTCATAATGTCAGTTGGTCTTCCAAGACATTCACTGAATATGTTTGAATGTACATATCATAACAATGAATAGCGGATAAAGCTACAGTTACAACTGTAGATCTTATGTTCTGAACTCTTGGGCAGTTTGAATACATCTCAAAAATATATTTCCTACTTTTTCAATCATTTAATGTTATTGAGCACCAAATCAATCAGAATTCACCAAATTGCTGGTATAAATTAGGCCTGAAAGGGTTTATTCAAAGAACATTGCATTGTACCATCTAAATGGCTTACATTTGGTATCGTAGTCCTACGTCATCATTTCGAACAACGTAATGGGACTGTACTTTGTAATTTTTGATTACGTGCTTACCAGCAGCAACGTTATGCTTATGCTTATTGCATTGTTGAAAAAGAGGAGGTTGTCGATCTCCTTTAATTTGACCAGTTCTGCCATTGCTTCCTTCCCAACATAAACTTTTTCCGCTGGTAGCAAGTTCTCATTATTGTCCAAAATGTCCTCTGAAAGTGAAGTATTCGCGGGCCACACATTGGGCTTACAAACTCAACCGATGATGGTTCGCACCAACCTTTCCAGATCAGCATACATTAGATGTATGAGTGGTTCTTCCCTCTAGAAGAATCCCTAGAAAATAGCATTGAAATAGATCAGTATGCTTATCAATAGCTCATAAACCTTATCAAAAAAATTTAGATCAAATTCTACCAAACAAGTTTTACAACCTTGCCAAGAAACAGTCAATCAAAGTCAGAAAAAACTTAAATAATTGACGAATTATGATTTTTTTTTTTTTTGAATCTACTGTATCATAAACAAAGAATATTTGTCTCAGAAATTTCATAGAAAAAATATAAAATATCAATATACGAGTTTTAACGGAACTTTGAAATCATAACGCTTTTATAAACTGGTCGAATTGCACTTTATCCCGATTTCACTTATGATCGAATTGAGTTCACTTGACTGTCGGGATACGAACAATCAAATCTAGATTCAGAATTACTAAGTGAGTAACCGAAAATAAGTCCTTTATCTGATTTACAATTCTTTACCACTTTTCTCGACAATTTGGATACCAAAAGAGTAGCCGGCTTTTGAAAAAACTGAATCTAACAAAATATTTTTGAAAAAAAAAGAGAGTGTAAATCAAAAATGACTTGATTCTTTTGGATAAACATATTGCATATTGAATAAACGTTTTAAGTGTTTTACTCCTATCTCGTTCGATTCGTCGTGGGGTTCACTGGGTTTATATGTATAGAAATATGAAAAAAAAATATTATGAAATACCTGGAAAATTGAAAAATAATGAAAGATGAAGTAATATGGGACCACGTGCGTCGCATTCAAGCTAATATAGAGTGCTGTGACCGACCAGCGCTCTGCATTTGACAAGTTCAAGGTAGAGGCGGGACAGCGTTCGCCAGGGTATCTAGTTTTTTGGTGTATATTATGCGACTTTTATATAGTGTAACCAGAACGCTTAATTTGGTTGACTATTGAACTATAGGTACATGTGATTTTTTTAAACTTTTTACAATCGGCGGTGCGAAAATAGTGACTTTAGTGACCATTTTCCTGAAAATAGTGACTTTAGTGACTTTTGGATGCAAATAGTGACTTTTTAGTGACTAGACTCAAAATAGTGACCAAGTCACTAAAAAGTGACCTGCTACCAGCCCTGCACCCCCAAAAACCAAACCCAAACCACAAAAAAACCCCCCCTTTCCCAAATAAAACCATTTTTCTTTTTTTTTTTTTTTTTTTTTCCCCCACACCCCACACTTTTTTTACATACCCGCGCCCCCCCGAATACAAAAAGAAAAAAAATAAAAAACAACAAAAAATTTTTTTTATATAAATAAAAAAAAACAAATTATTTTACACAACAAAAAAAAAAAAACACACACACACACACACACACACACACACACACACACACACACACACACACACACACACACACACACACACACACACACACACACAACACTCACACACACAACCACAATCACACACCGATGCACACAATCCTCAAAAATTTAACCTAAACAAGTGAGTTAATCAAACTACAATCTAAGGCTAATGTTAGTCAAAAACACATAAACTCCAGATCGCGTGCGGCCAAAATGTCTCGAATCGGTACATTGGGTTGTCTACCTCGAGCCCGAAGGGAATCATAAAGCTCAGATCTGACTCCACGATGCTCAGCACAAAACCAAATAACGTGATCTGCGTCCTGATAGCCTTGTCCACATTCACAGAGATTGCTGTCTCCCAGCCCAACACGGAACAAATGAGCGTTTAAAGAATAATGATTGGACATGAGGCGAGACATCACACGAATGAAGTCTCGACCCACATCCAATCCCCAGAACCAACATTTCTTAGACACCTTAGGAGTGACAGAATGTAGCCATCGCCCTAAATCTCCTTTACTCCATTTATACTGCCAGCTATCGAGTGATATCTGACGAAAAATATAGAAAAATTCGTTGAAGGCGATTTGTCGGTCATAAATATCGCCTTCGATAGCGCCCACCCTTGCAAGCGAGTCCGCTTTCTCATTGTCAGGAATCGAACAATGAGATGGGACCCAAAAAAAGGTGATAATAAAAGAACGTGAAGATAAAGCACTTAGAAGACCTCGTATTTTCATAAGAAAATAAGAGGTGTGCTTTACCGGCCTCAAGGAGCGAATAGCCTCTATAGAACTAAGACTATCCGTGAAAATGAAGTATTTATCCGGTGTAAAAGAGGCAACAGTTTCTAAAGAAAAATGAGTTGCTGCCAATTCCGCGACAAAAACAGAACAAGGTGCTTGAAGTTTACGAGCGACGCTATAATTTTCATTGTATACACCAAAGCCAGCGGAGTCCTCTATCAAAGACCCGTCAGTGAAAAACGTTTTGGTGGAATCAACTAGGCCAAACTTTGCAGCAAATATCACCGGAGCAATCATAGGACGATGATGCTCTGGGACTCCACGAAGCTCCTGTTTCATGGATAAATCAAAATGAACCGAATTTCCGAAGTCGGAGAAGCAAACACGATTGGGAATATTCAGCGAAGGGCTGACATCCTGTGTTATGTATAAATGGTACAAAGTCATGAAGCGAGTTTGAGGATTCAACTCAAGGAGCTTCTCAAAATTTTCAATCACCTGGGGGTTCATAACTTCACACCTGGTGAGGAGCCGGAGAGATAATTCTGAAAACCGATCCGAGAGTGGCAACATGCCAGCCAGCACTTCAAGACTCATGGTATGAGTCGAGTGCATACAACCCAACGCGATACGAAGACACCGATATTGAATAAGTTCCAGTTTGATGATGTGCGACCGAGCCGCTGACTGAAAACAAAAACTACCGTATTCTATAACCGACAAAATCGTTGTCCGGTACAACGTTAGAAGATCTTGCGGATGCGCTCCCCACCAGGTCCCGGTAATTGTGCAGAGAAAGTTTATCCTTTGTTGGCACTTTCGCTTCAGATACTCAATGTGGGATCTCCAGGTGCACTTTGAATCGAACCAGACCCCAAGATATTTAAATGACATAGAATGAGTTATCGGCTTACCCCAAATTTGAAGCTTCGGTTGTGCAGGGTTATGCTTCTTAGAAAAAACTACCAACTCAGTTTTCTCCGTAGAGAATTCGATACCTAGCTCGAGAGCCCATGTAGACAAATTGTCTAAGGTATGCTGTAAGGGTCCTTGCAGATCAACCCTATTGGGTCCCGTGACAGACACTACACCGTCATCTGCAAGTTGTCTCAACGTACAATTCTCACTCAAACAACCGTCAATGTCTTTGACATAAACATTATACAAAAGGGGGCTTAAACATGATCCCTGGGGGAGACCCATGTAGCTAAATCGAGAAGTTGTAGAGTTTCCATGAGAAAAGCTCATATGTTTCTCTGACGGCAAATTGTACAAAAAAATATTCATTAATGGTGAAAAACCACAAGCGTGGAGTTTATCTGAAAGAACTTCAACAGATACTGAATCAAAAGCCCCCTTGATATCCAAGAAAACAGAAGCCATTTGCTCTTTTTTAGCAAAAGCTAGCTGAATATCTGTGGAAAGTAACGCGAGACAGTCGTTCGTTCCCTTACCCCTACGGAAACCATATTGAGTATCTGAAAGCAGGTTATTCGGCTCAACCCATTTGTCCAGACGGAAAAGGATCATTTTCTCCAACAACTTTCGAATACAAGATAACATCGCGATGGGTCGATAGGAGTTGTGGTCGGACGCGGGTTTGCCAGGTTTTTGAATTGCAATAACTCTCACCCGTCTCCAGTCATCCGGTACAATGTTGAGAGCCAGAAACTGATTAAACAAGTGCAACATGCGCCTCTTAGCGACGTCCGGAAGGTTCTTAAGCAAGTTGAACTTGATTCTATCAGCTCCCGGAGCCGTATTGCCACACGAAAGGAGTGCGAGAGAGAGTTCTACCATTGAAAAAGGTTGGCTGATCTCATCTATCGAATTCGTGGTTTCGCGAGGAAACATTTGTACTCTGGACAAACTTTTCGCGCGAACTTGAGGATCCATTGGTCCGAATACTCCTCGTTCTCGTTGTTCGTAGTTCTGTTACGCAATCTTCGCGCCGTGTTCCAAAGGGTATTCATCGACGTTTCACGCGATAGCCCGTCCACGAATTGTCGCCAGTAACCACGTTTCTTGGCCTTGATGAGGCTCTTAAATTCTCGTTCGAGAGCCGTGTACCTTTCGAAGTGCTCAGGTGTTCCACGTCTACGAAAAACTTTGAAGGCGTCGGACTTTTTGCGGTAAACCTCGGTGCATTGCTGATCCCACCATGGAGAAGGAGGTTTCCTGTGAAATGACGTTCCTGGAACTGGTCGAGTTTGAGCTTGAAGCGCGCTTTCCAAAATCAGGTTGGAGAAGAAGTTATATTCCTCCAGCGGTGGAAGCCCTTCTACCGTTGTTACGGCTTCATCTATTGCTGTCTTGAACCTTGTCCAATCGATATTACGAGTTAGATCATAGGTGACGTTGATCGATTTCGGCGGAGTGAGCCCGGTGACAACCGAAATTTTAATAGGCAAATGATCACTACCGTGGGGATCCTGGATCACATTCCGCGTGCAGTCCAACGATAATGAATTCGAGCAAAGTGTGAGGTCTAACCTACTGCCAAGTGAGGATGGACCAGCCAAGCGTGTAATTTCTCCATTGTTGAGAACGGTCATATTGAAGTTGTCACAGAGGTCATATATCAAAGAAGACCGGTTGTCATCGTACAGTTCTCCCCAGCCTGTACCGTGAGAGTTAAAATCTCCCATGACCAACCGCGGAGCAGGAAGAACCGAACACATATCTGAAAGTTGTTTTCGGTTTATTGAGGCTCTAGGAGGAATATAAACGGAAGCAATGCAAAGGCTTTTATTTTTAATAACAGCCTGACATGCGACAACTTCAATACCCTGAATAGGAGGAAAATTCACTCTGTAGAAGGAGTAGCACTTTTTGATCCCCAAAAGTACTCCTCCTCCACGTGAATCCTCACGATCAAGCCGAATAATGTTGAAATCGTGAACCGGAGGATTGATTTCGGGTGAAAGCCATGTTTCACAAAGAGCAAATGCATCACAACCGGTAGTGTGAGCTAAAAATTTAAAAGATTCCAATTTAGGAACAAGACTTCGACAATTCCACTGCAGAACAGTGATCAAATCCCCGACCTCATTTGGAAAATTATCCATCGAAGGAAATGATAGCTGCAAGGAGGGGCCACTTTAATGTTAATTTCTTCAAAAAAGTTTTCACAGTGGGAAGCATTGCCATAATAATGCTTTTAAGAGGGTCAGACATTTCGAGGTACTTGAAAATACCTTCCACAATATCATCATATGAGAACAGCCCAGATGAAGAGGGGGCTTCTGTTCTTAAAATCGGGGCATCAGGGGTTTTGGATGTCCCCGGGAGAGATGGGAAATCCTGTGTGTAGTTGGCACTTCGAAAACCAGGAGGATTCGGATTATCCTTCTTTACACTGCTCTTTGAATTGGGCATGTTGATTTGGGGCTTCTGTTCTGCTACTTTCCCTGCTCGGATGCGTCTTCGCTTCCGCGAAGCACCTTCGGAAAACTGAAAGATGTCCCCTCCTCAAGCAAGTCCGAATCAGACTCGTCATCTGACAGAGGAGCAAAAGGATTTGTATTGACATCGGGTGGCGAGGCTTTCTTAAGCATTTCTGCAAAAGATTGCCTTGAACGTTGTTTCAGAGAACGTTCCAATTTTTCCCCGCGTTGTTTGTACGCCGGGCATGACGAAAGAGCATGGGGAGGAGTTCCCTTGCAGAAAACGCATTTTAGTGTGTTATCTGCACAGGGACCAGCCTCATGTTTCTCCCCGCAAGTTGAGCAGCGTGCCTTATTGCCGCAATGGGAGGCCGTATGCCCCATCTGCTGACAGTTTTGGCAGATCATTACCCGGGGTACAAATAACCGCACAGGTAGCCGACGTTTGTCCAGTTCTAAGTAGTGAGGAAGGGCAGAGCCAGAAAAGGTCTGTGGGGGTAACTTTTTTGTTACCCTCGCTGTGCGATATTTTAACTAGCTTTCTTACTTCCAGTATCTGAACTGGGGGAGCAGAGAGTTCTTGAATCGGCCAACCGCCCGCTTCTCCAAAATTTCAGGGCACAGACTCGCCTCTGTGACCACTCCTACAATTACCACATCACGATACTGAGTAATGTTTACTCTAATGTTGACAAGTGACGTAGTAAATCAAAAACGAGTAACCCTATAGCTACTCTGATTAGAGCAGTTCCACTTTTAACAAAACTGAGTCGTTTTCTCTCAGTTTTTCAGAAAAATATACAAACAAACGTGACTGGAGTACGTTTACTCTCATTTTGACGGGTGACCTAGTTAATCAAAAATTAGTAACCCTTTAATTACTCTAATTAGGGTAGTTCCACTTTTTTTGAAACTGAGTCGTTTTCTACTCAGTTTTGAGTAACTACAAACGAGCGTGAAAGCTTGTCGGATGATTCTGAAAAATTGATAATGTTTAGGGACGTCTGATTATGTATCGATTAATCGATTAATCGATTAATTGCTAAAATAATAGAATAATTTTTAATCGATTAGCTGAAACTCAGTAATCGAGATACTCGATTAATTTGCTTCGATTAACCACCGATTAATAAAAATAAAATAAAACATATATAATGAATATTTTTGTTTTCGGTTTATTTTACGTGTGCCAATTTCACAGGGAAGCATATGCAAACATGAGGGTGGTTTATTCGTGTACCACTCACTCAGTGGAATCCGGAACAAAATGAAATGGAATTCTCTCAATGTCAAACTATATACTAGACACTCGAATCGAACAACGGAAAGCTATTTTTCCAGTCGGTTTTTATTCTGCCGCGTTTGTAGTTTTTCAATCTGATGTTTGTTTCTGAGTATTTAAACACTTTTGTGCGACTGTGCCGAGTTAATCAATGAGTATCAATCCTATTATAGGTTAGTTTACTATCCAATTGGGACTAATATATAGATAACATGGCGAAAGACCTAAAAAATGGTTTAATTTTCTTTCAGCTTCAAGGATCACTCAGCGAAATAAACTTTTGATATTCATAAAAATGCATTATGATTATTTGCTATAAGAAATCAGTATGAGTTTTATAACTTTACCTTATGAAATATAATGATGTTGCAAAAATTAAAATATGTGTGTGAAACAAAATCCGTTCATAAGTCAACCTTATACCTTATTCAAAAGCATCGTTCATTAGTTAAACCTTATGAAATTCTTAAGCTTATTTGGCTGAGTGATACCATCATGTTCCAACAAATCCAAGATGAGCCCGGCATGGGTGTATTTCGACGAGCTAAATGAAAAACAGTACGATGCAAAATATATAGTTTGCCCATAAGTTATTGCCAGAAAAAAACAAATAAGTCGAACCACTGAAAATTGAAACACAAGGATATCATCCTTTCCATCAATTCATCTCGAGATGTGTCTGCGGTTTCGGAAAGCAACAAGCGCAATGAGAGCAAGAGCGACACTGATTTGTGTGGTTCTAATGTAGATGCAGACTCACAGGCCAACTCACTCAGACAGCATCACCAACTGTCAGTAGTGAAAGCATTGAATCGTCCTTTTTCTTTTGCCAGTAAGATATTTGGTAGACATCTCGCAAAATATATGAGTATCGGAGTAAAAACTACACAAAAAAAAATCGTTTAATTTCAAGCCACGACCACCAACAAAATGGTTTGAATCTTCCTCCCCATTCAACAAATTTTTCAATTTTCCCACAAACCAAACAATTTTCGCGCGTTATCTGCTATAAATACATAAAAAATACCACTATATTCTGCCGAATCTAGCATTCCCTCTATGTGCAGCGTTGCCAATATTTTTTTTTTTGAAAAAACTGGAAGAATGCAAAAAAACAAAACTGGAAAAAACTGGATCCTAAGAATATTAAGAAATAGCCTACGTAATGAAAAACTATTTGTCGCATATTACAATTTATATGTTGTATGTAAGATATATTGTTACAATATGTGGAATTGTTCTGTAATGGTTTTAACTAAAAATTCTTTACACTAACACAGATGGTTACTGTATTTCATATTGTCATTGTAAGATTTCTTTCATTCTGGATTATATCCAGAATATTTTAGAATAACATTTTGACATAAAATAGAACGAAAATAAAGCGAATAATACCGCCTATTCAGTAAAATGTTATTTGGCCTCTGCCATATAATTGAAACTGTATAGGATACTGTTAACTAATACGTAGTAACTTTAGGGTTATTATCACAACAATATTGGAAATAGTTATCAATAATGTGGGGAATTGTCAATGATTGGTTTTAAATTATGCGTGGAACCACGAAGGACATTTTATTTATTGTATAATGCATGACCTCAATGACGTTTCGATCTTTGAATCTGCTGTGGTATTAAACATGTACCACTACCACATTCAACCCACGGCCATTTTTGTGGAGGAATGACACAAAGTTTTCCAAGCTGAAAAAAAGATAATATTTAAAGTAATTTGTTTCCAATAGATTTTAAAAACTGTTTAAAGCATTCGTAGTGTTATTTTAAAATCAGTTGTTATCATTTATGTGTAAACAAATAAAACCTAAACCTTCGCTAAATGGGTGCTGTTTAACTGGGCTGCTTTTTAACTGGGCGTTCGCTAACTGGGCTATAGCTCAGTTAAAAAGCAAATAAACTTCAAAAATCAGCATTTGACATTTTGTTATCAAAATCAGCAAGAGGCATGTATAGGGCATATAAGATTCGTGGAGGAGTGAAAAATTGTTAAATTGCACGAAATTGAGTCGTAATGCCATACAAACTGAGTCAAATATTTGGCACAATGGGGTGCACAGTAAGCTACATCACAATAATATATAAAGCATTAAAATATTATTTAATTTATGTATTGCGCAATTAAATATGCCAACCGAAATCTGATCGAAAGCCCCCTCCATATTTATTTACATTTGAAATGTCAGCCCAGTAACCGAGCAGCATCCGCTAACTGGGCTGTGCACTTAGCCCAGTTTGCGAACGGTTACTGTATATATTTATGTGTTCACCTGGTCAATACTTAAACCTTACAAATATAACTTAACCCAAATAACAATAACAAATATTCACTGTTCTTTGGTATCTCTTCTAACCGACTCGTACATTTGATAATTATACTTGGCTTTTATGTGTTGATTTATTTTAAGTTTTCCTGATTTTTCTTGATTGAAAGTAACCAAATTGTTGGCTGCCAAAATTCCCTTCATCATGTTTGTCCCAAACCTGTTTCAAATTTTAGTTTTGTTTATATTGTAAACGAAAAAAAAAACTCTTTTCACCGTCGCAGATGAATGAGGAAGAATTAATAAATTTGGTATCAAATTCCGTAGATTCGGAGAAGCAAATGAAATGTCAAATCTTTTCAATGCTAAAACCTTTCCCCAAAACAGCGTGGCATCATTTTCATGCTTCAAATGATCAAAGTTGATGTTTCTAAGTTCCCAGAATTTATTATGAATATCTTGATACTTATCATCTTTGTTTTCCCAACTAATCTGTTTCCCTCTTGTTCACACTTCTTTAATTCAAATGATTCACTAGCGTGCGTCGATAAAACTTCAAAAAGCTGCAGTTGACAGATAGAGAAAGTTGATTTATAAACGCTAAAAAACAGCAGCCTTTTTAGGGGATAGGAATCTTTCCACATTTGAAAAAAAAGTGCTACAATAAATGGGTAAAGCAAACAGGGTTGTGAAAAAAAAACTGGAAAAACTGGACAAAAGTCAGAAAAGCTGGACGATTTGAAAATTTAACTGTTTGACTGGATTCCGTAAAAAAAACTGGAAGAATCCAGTTTAAACTGGAACATTGGCATCCCTGATACCCGCATAATCTCAAACCATTCCTGAACCATTTCCCTTATTGTTGACAACCGTTTCCGTTATTGTTACGACACTTACCCTTATAGTTGACAACTATAAACTTACAATCTCCTATACAGTTTTAACAATATGTCAGATGGTTAAAGGCCAAATAACAATATGCTGAATAGGTGGTTAAGTTAGGTTACCGTAAAAAAATTGGCAATTTTCACGAACAAAATGTTTTGCTGTACTCTATGCCAAAAAGTTGCAATATAATCCAGACCGAGTGCAGACAATAAAAAACCTTTCAATGACAATATGGCATACATTAACAATATGTGTTAATGTAGAGGTTGTATGGTGAAAACGAGATTAAACTATTTGATAACAATAACATAAAATGTGATAATATATCTTACATTCGAAATATAGTTTTGACTATATAGCAAGTTTTTTTCGTTATGCGGGTATGGACAAATAAAACTGATGAATTAATTCAACAAAAACTTTGAGTTGCAATAAAACTTCATGCTTTATAGAATTGAACATCGTGTTTTATTCGAAATTCAAAGAAAGACAAAAAGTTGTCATTAAATTCAACTAAACGCATTTGTTGGAATAATAAACACCGATGAACGAATACAACAAAACCATTTAATTGAAATAAAATTTCAAGCTTTATAGAACTGAAAGTCGTGTTTTATTGTTTTTTTTTTAAACAATTACCGCACCACATTCCCTCAGCAGAACGGCGTTTTGAAACGCAAGAATCGGACTTTGCATGTCGTGCATGTGGCTGGATGCTGGACTCGGCAAGAAATATTGGGGATAGGCAGTCATAAAATGTAGCATCCTTCCATTTGATTTCAAAATAGTCTTCCGTCGGAAGATGTGCTGTTTTTCTACTTTTTTTATGAATTCATTTATTTGTTCAGGCTCAATCGAATCAACTTTACAGAGCCAAGTTTTCATGTTTATATACATCAGTTATCTTAGAACTAAGGTTAAGGGGGTGGAACCGATTACTCGCGGCCGTCTCGAGGTTAATAGGAATTACAATTTTATGGATGGGAAAATTGCGGTGGAAAATTAAAACAAAGCATGAGGAACAATGGTTTTCTTATATCTAGAATTTCAAATTACAATTTTTTAATTGAACGTTTTCAATTTAAAACAAAAAATTCACTCACTCTCTCTCTCTCACACACACACACACACACACACACACACACACACACACACACACACACACACACACACACACACACACACACACACACACACACACACACAACCACAATCACACACCGATGCACACAATCCTCAAAAATTTAACCTAAACAAGTAAGTTAATCAAACTACAATCTAAGGCTAATGTTAGTCAAAAACACATAAATGAGTTTCATAAACTCCAGATCGCGTGCGGCCAAAATGTCTCGAATCGGTACATTGGGTTGTCTACCTCGAGCCCGAAGGGAATCATAAAGCTCAGATCTGACTCCACGATGCTCAGCACAAAACCAAATAACGTGATCTGCGTCCTGGTAACCTTGTCCACATTCACAGAGATTGCTGTCTCCCAGCCCAACACGGAACAAATGAGCGTTTAAAGAATAATGATTGGACATGAGGCGAGACATCACACGAATGAAGTCTCGACCCACATCCAATCCCCAGAACCAACATTTCTTAGACACCTTAGGAGTGATAGAATGTAGCCATCGCCCCAAATCTCCTTTACTCCATTTATACTGCCAGCTATTGAGTGATATCTGACGAAAAATATAGAAAAATTCGTTGAAGGCGATTTGTCGGTCATAAATATCGCCTTCGATAGCGCCCACCCTTGCAAGCGAGTCCGCTTTCTCATTGTCAGGAATCGAACAATGAGATGGGACCCAAAAAAAGGTGATAATAAAAGAACGTGAAGATAAAGCACTTAGAAGACCTCGTATTTTCATAAGAAAATAAGAGGTGTGCTTTACCGGCCTCAAGGAGCGAATAGCCTCTATAGAACTAAGACTATCCGTGAAAATGAAGTATTGATCCGGTGTAAAAGAGGCAACAGTTTCTAAAGAAAAATGAGTTGCTGCCAATTCCGCGACAAAAACAGAACAAGGTGCTTGAAGTTTACGAGCGACGCTATAATTTTCATTGTATACACCAAAGCCAGCGGAGTCCTCTATCAAAGACCCGTCAGTGAAAAACGTTTTGGTGGAATCAACTAGGCCAAACTTTGCAGCAAATATCACCGGAGCAATCATAGGACGATGATGCTCTGGGACTCCACGAAGCTCCTGTTTCATGGATAAATCAAAATGAACCGAATTTCCGAAGTCGGAGAAGCAAACACGATTGGGAATATTCAGCGAAGGGCTGACATCCTGTGTTATGTATAAATGGTACAAAGTCATGAAGCGGGTTTGAGGATTCAACTCAAGGAGCTTCTCAAAATTTTCGATCACCTGGGGGTTCATAACTTCACACCTGGTGAGGAGCCGGAGAGATAATTCTGAAAACCGATCCGAGAGTGGCAACATGCCAGCCAGCACTTCAAGACTCATGGTATGAGTCGAGTGCATGCAACCTAACGCGATACGAAGACACCGATACTGAATACGTTCCAGTTTAATGATGTGCGACCGAGCCGCTGACTGAAAACAAAAACTACCGTATTCTATAACCGACAAAATCGTTGTCCGGTACAACGTTAGAAGATCTTGCGGATGCGCTCCCCACCAGGTCCCGGTAATTGTGCAGAGAAAGTTGACCCTTTGCTGGCACTTTCGCTTCAGATACTCAATGTGGGATCTCCAGGTGCACTTTGAATCGAACCAGACCCCAAGATATTTAAATGACATAGAATGAGTTATCGGTGTACCCAAAATTTGAAGCTTCGGTTGTGCAGGGTTATGCTTCTTAGAAAAAACTACCAACTCAGTTTTCTCCGTAGAGAATTCGATACCTAGCTCTAGAGCCCAAGTAGACAAATTGTCTAAGGTATCCTGTAAGGGTCCTTGCAGATCGACCCCATTGGGTCCCGTGACAGTCACTACGCCGTCATCTGCAAGTTTTCTCAACGTACAATTCTCACTCAGACAACCGTCAATGTCTTTGACATAAAAATTATACAAAAGGGGGCTTAAACATGATCCCTGGGGGAGACCCATGTAGCTAAATCGAGAAGCTGTAGAGGTTCCATGAGAAAAGCTCATATGTTTCTCTGACAGCAAATTGTACAAAAAAATATTCATTAATGGTGAAAAACCACAAGCGTGGAGTTTATCTGAAAGAACTTCAACAGATACTGAATCAAAAGCCCCCTTGATATCCAAGAAAACAGAAGCCATTTGCTCTTTTTTAGCAAAAGCTAGCTGAATATCTGTGGAAAGTAACGCGAGACAGTCGTTCGTTCCCTTACCCCTACGGAAACCATATTGAGTATCTGAAAGCAGGTTATTCGTCTCAACCCATTTGTCCAGACGGAAAAGGATCATTTTCTCCAACAACTTTCGAATACAAGATAACATCGCGATGGGTCGATAAGAGTTGTGGTCGGACGCGGGTTTACCAGGTTTTTGAATGGCAATAACTCTCACCCGTCTCCAGTCATCCGGTACAATGTTGAGAGCCAGAAACTGATTAAACAAGTGCAACATGCGCCTCTTAGCGACGTCTGGAAGGTTCTTAAGCAAGTTGAACTTGATTCTATCAGCCCCTGGAGCCGTATTGCCACACGAAAGGAGTGCGAGAGAGAGTTCTACCATTGAAACAGGTTGGCTGATCTCATCTATCGAATTCGTGGTTTCGCGAGGAAACATTTGTGCAGGCACAGAATCTGGACAAACTTTTCGCGCGAACTTGAGGATCCATTGGTCCGAATACTCCTCGTTCTCGTTGTTCGTAATTCTGTTACGCAATCTTCGCGCCGTATTCCAAAGGGTATTCATCGACGTTGCACGCGATAGCCCGTCCACGAATTGTCGCCAGTAACCGCGTTTCTTGGCCTTGATGAGGCTCTTAAATTCTCGTTCGAGAGCCGTGTACCTTTCGAAGTGCTCAGGTGTTCCACGTC
Source organism: Aedes koreicus (assembly GCA_024533555.2). Lineage (NCBI taxonomy): Eukaryota > Metazoa > Arthropoda > Insecta > Diptera > Culicidae > Aedes > Aedes koreicus. The sequence goes on along the minus strand of JAHHFK020002004.1, from coordinate 107,956 downwards.
TTCGAAAAACTTTGAACGCGTCGGACTTTTTGCGGTAAACCTCGGTGCATTGCTGATCCCACCATGGGGAAGGAGGTTTCCTGCGAAATGACGTTCCTGGAACTGGTCGAGTTTGAGCTTGAAGCGCGCTTTCCAAAATCAGGTTGGAGAGGAAGTTATATTCCTCCAGCGATGGAAGCCCTTCTACCGTCGTTACGGCTTCATCTATTGCTGTCTTGAACCTTGTCCAATCGATATTACGAGTTAGATCATACGTGACGTTGATGGATTCCGGCGGAGTGAGCCCGGTGGCAACCGAAATTTTAATAGGCAAATGATCACTACCGTGGGGATCCTGGATCACATTCCACGTGCAGTCCAACGATAATGAATTCGAGCAAAGTGTGAGGTCTAACCTACTGCCAAGTGAGGATGGACCAGCCAAGCGTGTAATTTCTCCATTGTTGAGAACGGTCATATTGAAGTTGTCACAGAGGTCATATATCAAAGAAGACCGGTTGTCATCGTACAGTTCTCCCCAGCCTGTACCGTGAGAGTTAAAATCTCCCATGACCAACCGCGGAGCAGGAAGAACCGAACAAATATCTGAAAGTTGTTTTCGGTTTATTGAGGCTCTAGGAGGAATATAAACGGAAGCAATGCAAAGGCTTTTATTTTTAATAACAGCCTGACATGCGACAACTTCAATACCCTGAATAGGAGGAAAATTCACTCTATAGAAGGAGTAGCACTTTTTGATCCCCAAAAGTACTCCTCCTCCACGTGAATCCTCACGATCAAGCCGAATAATGTTGAAATCGTGAACCGGAGGATTGATTTCGGGTGAAAGCCATGTTTCACAAAGAGCAAATGCATCACAACCGGTAGTGTGAGCTAAAAATTTAAAAGATTCCAATTTAGGAACAAGACTTCGACAATTCCACTGCAGAACAGTGATCAAATCCCCGACCTCATTTGGAAAATTATCCATCGAAGGAAATGATAGCTGCAAGGAGGGGCCACTTTAATGTTAATTTCTTCAAAAAAGTTTTCACAGTGGGAAGCATTGCCATAACAATGCTTTTAAGAGGGTCAGACATTTCGAGGTACTTGAAAATACCTTCCACAATATCATCATATGAGAACAGCCCAGATGAAGAGAGGGCTTCTGTTCTTAAAATCGGGGCATCGGGGATCTTGGATGTCCCCGGGAGGGACGGGAAATCCTGTGTGTAGTTGGCACTTCGAAAACCAGGAGGATTTGGATTATCCTTCTTTACACAGCTCTTTGAATTGGGCATGTTGATTTGGGGCTTCTGTTTAGCTACTTTCCCTGCTCGGATGCGTCTACGCTTCCGTGAAGCACCTTCCGGAAAACTGAAAGATGTCCCCTCCTCAACCAAGTCCGAATCAGACTCGTCATCTGACAGAGGAGCAAAAGGATTTGTATTGATATCGGGTGGCGAGGCTTTCTTAAGCATTTCTGCAAAAGATTGCCTTGAACGTTGTTTCAGAGAACGTTCCAATTTTTCCCCGCGTTGTTTGTACGCCGGGCATGACGAGAGAGCATGGGGAGGAGTTCCCTTGCAGAAAACGCATTTTAGTGTGTTATCTGCACAGGGACCAGCCGCATGTTTCTCCCCGCAAGTTGAGCAGCGTGCCTTATTGCCGCAATAATGGGAGGCCGTATGCCCCATCTACTGGCAGTTTTGGCAGATCATTACCCGGGGTACAAATAACCGCACAGGTAGCCGAAGTTTGTCCAGTTCTAAGTAGTGAGGAAGGGCAGAGCCAGAAAAGGTCACCCGAAACGAGTCTGTGGGGGTAACTTTTTTGTTACCCTCGCTGTGCGATATTTTAACTAGCTTTCTTACTTCCAGTATCTGAACTGGGGGGAGCAGAGGGTTCTTGAATCGGCCAACCGCCCGCTTCTCCAAAATTTCAGGGCACAGACTCGCCTCTGTGACCACTCCTACAATTTCCACATCACGATACTGAGTAATGTTTACTCTAATGTTGACAAGTGACGTAGTAAATCAAAAATGAGTAACCCTATAGCTACTCTGATTAGAGCAGTTCCACTTTTAACAAAACTGAGTCGTTTTCTACTCAGTTTTGAAAAAATACAAACAAACGTGGCTTAGTAATGTTTACTCTCATTTTGGCGGGTGACCTAGTTAATCAAAAATTAGTAACCCTTTAATTACTCTAATTAGGGTAGTTCCACTTTTAACGGAACTGAGTCGTTTTCTACTCAGTTTTGAGTAACTACAAACGAGCGTGAAAGCTTGTCGGATGATTCTAAAAAATTGATAATTTTATTAGGCTTAGTGACCTTGAAGGCACGCACACTACCGTGTCTATATCGTCGTATAAAAATGTTTGTTTTCCCACAGATAACCTAAAAGTTTCCATTGAGGTTCGCGGTAGACGGATCCAGGGTGGCCACTCAATTTTCATTTTCAGATTCCCGTTTTTTCCCCGGTTTTCTGGGACCAAATGTTAAAAATTTCTCGGTTTAAGACTGGTTTCCAGGTCAGGAAAAGTGTCACAGGATTTGTGCGCCTGTGTGTTTTAAATGGGGCCCGGGATTTGAATTCCCGGGGCAGGAATTAAGAAATTACGGTTTTCATGAAGTGTAAACCCAATCGCCGGATTCACTCTGGGAAATAAAATTCACTTCTACACACTACGAGAGAGATTAATAATTAGGTTTTCTGATGCCTAATCCCCTTTCTTTCAAACGCATAGGACAAATATGTTTTGTTTTCATACACTTCCTCCAGTACTCAGAAGTACTCAGAAATGGGTGTTTGTCCACCCATCTTGGAAATAAGTGGACTAACCCACAAGGTGGGTAAAATCGTTTTACCCATAAATGGCCACAACGTCTGTACGTCAAAATGGATGTTTACTTTTCACCCATCTTCTTGAAACCAGAATTTTTTTTTTTGGATGGGCTTTTAGTACCCATCTAAGTCAAAGTCTATTAAATATTATTTTCAAAAATTGTTCAGGAAAATCTGAAATAATTAAGAAAGAAATTAGCTCATTGTATTCAATGATATTTTATACAAGCAATAATACATCGAGTAAAAATCAAACATTTATGTTCTACGCATTTATAAAAATGTGTTTCAAAAAATCAAAAATCACTTTCCTGCTAGCTTTCGGGAATATTCTGGGTCCAGTTTATCCCATATCACATCTATGCTTGAAATTGTAATCCCAAAATCAGAGCTGGAAATAAAATTAAACACCAAAGCGAGGTGCAGCGGTATAAGACTTGTACATACTTGTACTTTTGACAAACTCTGAAGGATTTCAAATTTTTACGAAGTAAATTTTCACCCATATAAGAGTGAAAAACACCCACCTCTGGAACTACATGAAGCTGTTTCAAGGTGGGTACTTTTAACTCACATTGTGCCTTTCACCCCACTGCTTTTTTATACCAGTTCCAACCCCCCCCAAAAATAACTTCCCTCCCTTTCCCCACACCATATCCACTTTTTCTCCTTTTAACAAAGACATTCTACTCCTTTTTAAACAAAAAAACTTTTTCTTCCTTTAATTAATACATCTTTTTCCTCCTTTTACAACAAACAGAAGAATACTTTTCCCACCCCAACACAATAATCCCCTAGTAAAACCGCCCCCCCCAAAACAAAATAAAAAAAGAAAAAAACAACAAAAAAATACCCCACCATCTTTTTTAATTAAAAAAAAAATTACTAATACATATTGTGATATCCGTTATGTATCAATTAAATACACAGTTAACCTTTAGAAACAACCGTTGAGCCCCGCTCAACATTTATGTAACTCCCACACGCTCATCGAAACTCACCCATCTCCTATCATAGTATACTCAGGATGCCACATCCTCCCCCCGCACTAAATAAACTAACATAAAGTATGATATGATTTCAATCTAGCCGTGAAAAGTTATTTACTTTATTTATGTAACGCTGTGGCCGTTTAATCGACCTTGATGCTCGACGTTTTGTGATTGATTCGTCATCATTCGATATCTGGTCTCCAGTCGTTCTATCATACGCTGTGCGTTTAGCAGGAAATCCTGAATCCCCCTCGCGTTGCTCTACTTTGTTCGATAACTTGTCCTCCTTTTGCCTCTCCTCCGACACTCCTATGGGAGAAGAAAAACACAAAACAAACAGAAAAAAAAAATTCAAAATTAAGCGTATAAATTCATCACTAACGAGCTACTTTTCTATAGTATACTTTACCATCCATCACACGGTAAGATGTTGCCTTGGATGAACTTCTATCCTTAAACCGCTTCAAATGTTTGACATTCCGATCAAATATCTTGATGGTTGCCATATCCTCAACAGTTGTTCGCCCTTCGCCCGTTATTTGTACTACTTTATGCAGAGCGTTCTTATACACGGTGTCCATCTTGTCGCGTTTCTGTTGCGCCACTAGCACCATGTCACCTACCTTTATCTGAGAATCGCCAGCTCTTCGGTGGCTGTCTTCTCGAGCATTGCGATTGAATTTCGCTACTTGATCGCGTTCACGCAACTCATCATCGTCTGCATGCTGCTGATCCGTACGTAAATTTGGCAGTAACCCTCTCACTGGTCTTCCAAACATGAGTTCGGCCGGTGGTATCTTGGTGACGTGATGTGGCCACGAGTTGTAAGCCGCAACATAATCCGCTAAGGCTTCTTTCCAGCTATCTTTACGGAGATTTGCTATAGCTGTTATCTTATTTATGCCCTGCATAGATCTTTCCACAAGGCCATTCTCCGTTGGGTTCAGAGGTGTAGTATGGATCAGCTTTACACCCCAAACATCCTTCAGCCATTCTGCCAGTTTCGCGCTGTTGAAAGGGGGTCCGTTATCGGCCTTTAACGTTTTCGGGATATAATAGGTATTGAAAACTCTCCTAAGTACTCTTTTGACTGCATCCGTATCTGTTTTGTCCATCGGTATTGCCACAAGGAATCGAGAGTAGTTGTCGGTCATTACCAATGCTTTCCAGCTATGCGAATCCGATGCTGATGCAAAATCAATCGAGACGTAATCCCAAGGATTCTTTGGGAGCTCGGTCGCTTTTATGGGTTGTGGTTTACTTCCTTTAACGACCAGTTGGCATTCCGGACAGCTGGCTACAAACTCCTCGACCTCGCGATCCATCCCCAACCACCAAAGGCCTTGTCTTAAGAAATGTTTCATCGTAGACATACCAGGGTGGCTACGATGGGCTAAGGACAATGCTCGGCTTTGCAGTTTGGCTGGGAGAACCATCTTCTCCCGTTTCATTAGCAAACCATCTTGAACGTATAAATCCGGTCGAAAAGGCTGATATTTTGCAATGTGAGAAGGCCATTTTTTCGGTTCATTCAGCCATTTAGCAACGTCTTGCAATTCGCTGTCCTTGGAGAATTCCTCTCTTACCTGCGCATTTGTCAAAATTAGCAAATGACTATTGATTTCTCCCAAATTGGCAGTAACCGAGCATAACTCATGTGGATCCTCTTCTTTTCCAAATTGTTGATTATCCTTCCTTGATCCAATTCTTGACGCAGCATCGGCGATGTTGTCTTGGCCCGTTACATGCTCAAACTCGTATTGAAAATGGTCCATCCTTAATAGCCAACCTTCAACTCTTGACAATATTCGCTTCCCAATATCCTTATGACCGCGTTTTTTTGTCATGAACATTAGAGCCTCACTATCCGAACGAAGTATAAACTTCCGTCCTAGCAGATAATAAGAGAATCTCTCCATGGCCCATACAATGGCTAGTGCTTCACGGTGCAGCTGTGGGTAACGGGTTTCAGCACCTGTTAAGCTTTTTGATGCGCAAGCAATGATACGACGTCTCTCCGGATCGTCCCCTTCTTGCACCAACACCGCTCCTAATCCCCACGGTGACGCATCGGTGTACAGAATGATCTTATCCTTGTCATCAAAGTAGCCTCTTTTTATCAAATGGTTGTCGGCGGCTGCCTTAAGGCTCTCGAATGCTTCCTGATGGCAGCTTTCCCATTTAAATTGTGAATTAGCTGTTACGAGATCACGAAGCGGCTTCGTTTTATGCAAGAAGTTCTTAATGAACGGGCTGATAAACGTCATCATTCCGAGAAAACTTCGCAACTGGGAACTGTCTTTAGGCCGTTCAAAAAGCTGGATGTCTGAAATCTTTGTTTTGGTTGGAAGAATTCCAGTTCCATCAATCGTGAAACCAAGAAAATCAACTTTGGTTTGCTCATATACGGATTTTTCCTCATTAATAGTCAAGTTATTGTTACTGAGTACACTCTTAACCACCGCTACACATTTCCTCAACTCTTCCAATGTTCTGCCATATACTAAAATATCGTCCAGGTATATAATTATGTTTTTACATGTTATGAGAAGTCTCTCCATTGTGCGTTGAAAAAGCTCAGGTGCGCATGATAATCCGAAAGGCAATCTCGTGAAACGCATTAACCCATTGGCCGTCATAAAAGTAGTGAGATGACGCACTTGTTCGTGAAGTTCGATATGATAATAGGCGTCTTTCAAGTCTAATTTGGTGAAGAAAAGCGTTCCGTTACCATTAGGAATTTCTGTCCAAATCTTCTCGAGGCACGGCATTGGATATGGTTCGCGTACAATAGCAGTGTTTACTGCCCGGTAGTCGACAACGATACGAAAATCGTTAGAACCTTTTGGCACAAGCACTAAAGGAGATACGTATGAGATCACATCCTTCTCTCTATCCGCCCTTTCTATAATTCCTTTCGCTTCCATAGAACTCAACCGCATATTCGTTGCCCACTCAAATGCTTTAGGAATGTTGTATCTGATGATTTGCTTTGGCGTAACCGAATCATCGACTTTAAATTTCACTCCGTTTATAGGGATCTTAGGGAATATTACTAAGCTTTGTGATTTAGGACTACTCAGCGTTTTCTCGGGTTCAAGATAGTTGACAAATTCAAAAGGACCAATCCGCAATAAGTCTAACTCGTGTGCTGTATCGTAACCTAGCAACGATAACTCAGTACCCTTAACGACAAAGAACTTTGCTAGTTTCAAAGGCTTCAAATTACCCACTATCCCAATGTATGCCTTAAACGAACATTCGACATCGAGAGGGATCTGATTGGCGTAGCCTTGAAGAACTTCTTCAGGGTAAACTGTTACATCCTGAATAACAGTTCGACACCTTTGTTTAATCGCTTGCCAATTACGGCTTGAAATCGTATTGACAGTAGCTCTTGAATCAATCAAAAATTTGAACTTTTCGGATCCAATAATGCACTCTACCAATCTAGGATCTTCTTTTTTTGGACGAATGGTACAACCGGTAACCAACTGTGAATGATAACAGATAAAAGATAAAGTTATCATTTACACACGCACTCTAGTCTGATTCATCGATTTCTTATCAATACACTTTTACACATTAAACATCCTTCATTATTTCACATATCAAAGTGTTTTGAGCTTTAAGAAGATTACGGCAGCGATAATCCAGAAAAACAAAATGAAACTAGCAGTGATAATAGCTACGAAATTTATTCAAATCCACGAAAATGTTGTAAAAATGAATTCGACAAATGTAAATGCATTGATCAAAACATGCATTGGAAAAGACTAAGCAATGCTATTCTCAATAGATACCTGGTTAATCCTGCTGGCTTCTTCTTTAGCGTCATCAACTGCATCACGGTGTTTCGTCATCCTTGTGTTACCAGGTGCATAGCAATACTCAGCAAAATGACCCAAAAGGACACAATTGAAGCACTTAGCTCGAAACGCTTTACATTCTTTTGGTCCATGAGCTCTTCCACATTTAAAGCAGTTTGTTCCATTCTTGTATCCCGTTTGGGGGCGCTGGCGAGAACTGAAACGATTAGATTCATTCCACCTGTAGGGTTCGAACCGGCCCGACTGCGAACGTTTCCGTGCGTGCAAAGCGTTGACTACCTTGTACTCCGACTCCCTACCGACACTATCTACTGGTTCGATAGAGCTCTTCTCGTTGTCTCCTTTGTCGCTTGACTCTTTCGCCTCGGACCTAATATAGTCCAAATGCTTACCGTAGCTGATGATTTGCGCCATGTCATTGTCCCAAATGTGTGACATTTCGTAGAGCTTCTGAGCAATTACGGGAACCGACCGCCTTACCAGTGCCTGTACGAACTCTTCCTTACGCTGATCTTCGCCAAACTCACAGAATTTGGCTTGTAGTTCTAACCTCAACACCCAATCGACGAAAGGTTCTGCCGTATGCATGTGCATCTCACGAAATATCATGCGCTCCTTAGAAGTGTCGCAAGCTTGATTAAAATATTTATTCAGTGCACTTATTGTTTCGTCGTAAACGTCGCTCGGTCCTCCTGCTACTAACTTTTCCTGCATCTCGATTATGTTTAGCAAGTTGTCTCCGGCGAAAATCTTCATTCCGGTCAGCTTTGTGTTGGAATCCACAGCGGCCTTACACGACACGATGCGTTCGAACTGATCACGGAATCGTACCCACTCCGCCTTCCGTTTGTGGGGAGGGAGAGATCCATCAAATGCCTTCAATGGCCAAGATCCAGATAACCACTCTGTTTTCATTCTTTTTCGATCGCTATCGCTTAGCGAAGCACTTGAAGCATTGTTTCCGGTAGCTACCCTTTCACAAATCGGGAGCATCACGTCGCTTGAAACAAATTCCCCATCGGACTCGCTACATGATGAAATGTCGATTTCGTGCCAGTAACCGCTCATCGTTTTTGTTTCTGGATAGAATCGTCCTGTATATTCTTCTACCTGAGACAAAGCGTAATCAAAAAAAAAAACTGGAATGTATTATAATTTCAATTAGAATTACAATTACCTTCCTGCAGTAAAATCAAGAGGAAAGAAAAATAAAACAGCGCCTCCACAAAAATTTATCAGAGCCTTACTGCTGAACACTGAACTAACAACAGACATACCTTTTGCTATCAATCTGCATTCGTTAAGGCTATGAGGTAAAGCAATAGAGGTATTGCAAACCTTATCTAATGGCGGTTTGTTCACAATTCTTCATTTAATTTGATTCAGTCGTTTAACAATCTCCTCTAAAATTTCGTTTACAGTACATCGTCAACTCATTTCAACATCAACCATACCTTATAGTAAGCATTGCAATGATTAGGAACTTTTTTCCTCATCGTTGGTCTTGGTCTTCTACCGACTCAACCTTCTTATATAAACACGTTCTACACATATTGCTCCTTGCTTGGACTCTTTTCGACTCCAAACCTTTAATCGTTGGTCTTGGGCATTTCCCGACTCAACCTTTTGCAATCGTTGGCCTTGGTCTTCAACCGACTCAACTTCCCTTCTTTCTTTTTTTTCTCTGACTCAAAACTTCCAATTCGTTGGCCTTGGGCATTTCCCGACTCAACCATTGGAATCGTTGGCCTTGGTCTTCAACCGACTCAATACTTACAATTTGTTTTTGGTCTTGGGCTCTACCCGACTCAAAATTTCAGCAGCCATTTTACATGGCACTATCAAATTTATATATTTTTTTTCCACTTCCTTACCTTGACTTTTACTTCCTGTTTTGCACCGGTCGATAGAAAAAAAAATCACACACGCACATCAGTTCATCTTGGCAAGGATCGCCAATGTGAGAGTCCGTTATGTATCAATTAAATACACAGTTAACCTTTAGAAACAACCGTTGAGCCCCGCTCAACATTTATAGAACTCCGCACGCTCATCGAAACTCACCCATCTCCTACACTCACAGTATAGCCAAACCCCTATTAATCCATTCCTTATGTTACAAGATACAGACGCGATATTTACGTAACTATAACCGATTCAGAAAAAATAATTACTTTTTTTGCTCAGATACACACACCCCACCCCAGTTAATGATTCTCCCAAATAATTATCCGCCCCCCGCGAACCGTTGTTCATATAAACATGTAATTACTGCGAAACAAATATTTAACTACGTCACTCGCGATACGCGTTCCCCGCGGATTCCCCCTATATATACCGGGACTAAATACAGGCTTACAAAATAAATGCTTTTTTGAAATGCTCACTCCCCGGTTAATTTTCTTTTCAGCGGTGCCTACTTTTACGCATTTTGTCGCCGGGACTACTGAAAAGGCGTAAAAAGTACTCTTCATACGTGTATAAAAACTAGTCCTTTTTGACGTATCACTATAATCTTGAAAATGTGCAAAATATAGTCATAAAAGGAGTTTTCCAGATTTACAGGTACATAAACTTCGGTAATTCGAATCTCCGTGTATGGGAAACGTTTGCCTGACAGCAAGTCCTATACTTTCTATGTGCGCTTGGAGAAAGAGATAAGAGGTCAGAACAATGTTGCTACACACTTCACGAATGAGCCAAGATTATAGGTCATTGCACGGAATGTATTAACCTCACTTTTTTTTCACTTTTTTGACAGTCCAGGGAGCTTGTTTACAAGGTGTTAGAATTTGAACCGCTCAAACGAAATTTTGCATTGGCTTTTTCCAGATTCTGTACGATTAGATTCAGGAAATGATGTAAACATAAGCACTGAGGTCTGTTCTCCGGCAATTTTACTTCAATCGTAATAAATTTAGAGCACAAAATCTCAAACCGATCTTACCGAAAATATTCTAACTCCACGCAAACAAGCTCCCTGAACTGTCAAAACTGCATTGATGACGCCATCGTGCAATGATCTATAGAAGATAAATCAATCGACACACTCTAAAATTTCACAGATCGTTATGGATGAACACGCTAAGATAGGAATAATTAGAGGTCGATGATAGTCACACACACAATCTATATTATAAATAATCATGTGAACATAAATTCCCGGTTTCTCCCGGTTTTTTAGAATTCCCGGTTAATTCCAGGTTTCCCGGTTCTGTGGGCACCCTGCGGATCTTTTTGACAGCTCTTTGTTATGTTTTCCTCCATAACGCACTACCACATTTCCAGAATCCACACTACCACACTCAGACGTGATAAGCTTAATTGTAAGTTCGGTAGACGGGTGACGTGTGCATTAGTTGAATGAGTTTTACAAGCGCGGCATGCTTAGAAGCAAAATAAAAAAAAAACCACGCGTTTTTTCCGCAATCGGACACAATCGGAAAAAAAAACTCGGCTGTCGTATTTGCCGGAACATCAAACGCGATGTCCGAAGCAAAAACACGAACACTGACATTGGTGTTGTACCCAACGCGTTGCGTGTTAGTCTGACTTTAATGCATGCGCTAACCTGGTAAAAAAAAGCTCGGTGTGCAGTGTAGTGTTTGGATATGGCTGGTGACAGCAAGCTAGTCTGTCGGAAAATGCAACGGTTTTTTGACGTTTTTGATGTTTGAAATCAATATATTCGTTCGTCAATTTAGGTAATCTGTTTTTTTCTGCAGCGTGTTTCATGGTAAAATAGAATGGTGTTGTCTTGCCATCTTTCTTATTTCATAATATTTTAAAATTGTTTTTTTTTTTCAATAGCTGCACTTGTCAGAATTAAAAAAATAATGAAATGCGGGTATATTTTCCATCGTAAAGTGTCATAATCCACAAATCCTTAAAATACCCTATTGAGTGGTCCACCCGACTTAAGAAGTTCGCAACAGACTGCGATTTTGGTGTTAATTTGAAAGATTTCATCAAGAATTTGTTCGTCGTTGGATTACGTCGAGGTCCCATTTTTGAACGAGTTTGTGGAGAAGAAGCTACGGCAACTTGCGACGCCCTGCCCTTAGGTTCAGAAAGGGGTATGGGCGCGTTCTGCCGAGTTGGTCTCGGCAGATTTCATGTGTGAATAGGCTGCCCCAAGAACGTTCAAAGGTGCCTGAACCAAGGGTAAGTCGCTTAGAACAGTGTGCCAGCCACGATGTCTTACACACTACACGAATATGTTTCATAACAGCGGCACTTCGATTTTCACTCCATACCACACTTGTGGCACACTGAGGCACACTTTTGACAGTTGAGCTTATAGAAATAAGAAACCTATGTGCATGCCAATGTGCATTGCCTGGTTGCCGGGCTCAGCAGAAAATAACAATTTGGCCATCTGCACCTTCGGCACATTTCGGGAACATTGCAACGCTTGGAGACACACTAAAAAAATAGCACAGGAGGTAAGTGTGCTGAGCGTTCCACTCCTTGGCCTGATCCAAATGGACAGTTTGTAATGATCACTTGAAGATGCGATGCGGGATCATTGCCCTGATATTTCAAAATGTAGTAAAATGTTTCTTGTCTTCTATAACTAAGCGTGATGGAGTTGAGTAAACAAGAGGAAATTAATCGGAAATGATCTCTCATACGCATCCGTCGAACCATTCTGAACGGGCCATTGTGAGAATATCACCATGAAAATCTTACATGCGCGTGGCATGTTACCAATTACTAATGCTTTCTGTCCTTTCTCCTGTTCTCTTCCCTATCCCATGACCGCGTGCAACACTATATCTGAAGACAACCTGAACATTACATCATATTGAAGCAATATGCAAAGAACGATATATAACCCTAACCAATTTTACTATCAGCCAAATTTTCTAACACAAGGTAAGCAATCAAATGACCACGATAAATAATACTAAATATAACCTTACATTAAATAACATATAACGGGGAAAGGGAGGGACCATCAGGGCACCCAAGTGAAACCCAAGTGGATAGGGAGCATGGGACTGCCTCTTCCCTATTGGTGACATTTCGCGGAACGAGGGCGGGCTCTTCGACCCCATTTATTGGGTTTATTCGGTCAATCGAGAGCTCGATTCTAGTGCTGTAAGTGTGAACTTGCGGGCTCGCCCCTTTTTTGGCCCTTAATACAGGAGCTTGATGATCACAAACAACAATAGAATCCTGATCAAATTGTTTTTCAGATTATTTCACTGCTATGGAAAGTTACTTTGCTATTTACAATAGATGGTAGTGTGATATCATCATCATCATGACTCGAAGTGTTTCCAGTGCGCACTTTGACATCAAAGGAAACGACTGAAAAGTTGTGTGAGTATAAATATAAATTTGGTTTCATTTCCACTCTGAGGGCTACTCATAAACAACGTAGACTTTTCTGGGGGAGGGGGGTCTGACCAAAGTCTACACTCAAAAATTAAAAACAAATTGATTGGATAATAGTCTACGAGGGGCAGAGGGGGGGGGGGGGTCTGAGATTTTCCAAAATGAGTCTACGTAGTTTATGAACAGGCCCTCTGGTTCCAATGGAGCAGCTGAAAATGCGGTGAAGACAGTTAAGGCGGCATTATCAAAGGTTTCTTCTGACTCAAAGTTTCAAGGAAAAATGGTTACTCAACAGTTGCGGTCCTATCTTGAAATTGGCCGTGCTACTGAACATGCCACTACAAACAAAATTCCTTTTGAGTTCATGTTCGGAAGAGACATGCAGATAAGGTTCGATGCCCTGAAAGCGGATCCTACAAGTACAGGCTGTATCAGAAATTGTGAGCATACTTTCGAAATATTAAAAATGTGTTATTTTTTAAGATTTCAATTATTTTATTTGTTTATTTTATGTTAGTAGCCAGCAGTGACTCGTCCCTCATCATCCATGCAAGAGATACGAATATTGTATGCTGTTTTCAGTAAGCTTTGTATGTCCAAACGCTAAGCATCAGATTAAACGTGTTTAGCGAGAATTTTACTTATGTCGAGTTCGATTCAATATTTCTAATATTCCGAAGCCTACAACAGTTCCCGTGTGCGGTAATTGACCACTCTCCCACAGGTTGCGGGCCCAGGATTATGTTTCGGGAAGTTCCATGGAAATTTTCGAGAAGTTTTTTTTTCTTAATTCGGTTCGTTTTATGCAGAACTAGTTAATTAGCGGTTGAATCTGTTTTTAGTGCGAGTACAAGATGACGGATTTCAAAGGTCTCACGTTCGAGAAGTTGAACAATCTGAATTGGAGCTCATGGAAAATCCCGCACTGAAATGTTATTGACCCGTGAAGAGATTTGGCATGTGATTTCCGAATCAAAGCCAAAACCGGCGGACGAAAAGTGGAAAAAAGCTGATTTTTGGGGTAAAAGGTGTCCCACATCACATTACTTCACGGAAAAAACGCTGTAGAAAATTACCCATTGGGTGTTTTCTCACGAAAAAATGGGTAGAAGCAGTTGGATTTTTTCATACTTAACGAATACGGATTGCAGATCCCATCCTAGTCGCCAGATGTGGTACTCCGGATCAAGAATAACTTATAACACAGTAATAATGAAACACTTCTTGCTCTTCCAGATGCACAATTTATTCTACCCCAAACTTACATATATTAAAGCATAGCCTACTGCTATTGATAGCACAAATTGGAAGATTTGAACCGATACTCACGAGTCTTGTGGCATATCCAAAGGATTGCTCATATCTCGCAATCTGCGACGCTCAAGCAGTACCCTTTCTGGTTGGAAATCTCCAGTTTCCTCCTCATCGTCACTGAACCAGAACTCGAATGAACTCATCGTTTCGTAGCGATAGGAAAATAAACACACTCTTTAGACTATTATTTATAACTTACGGTGCAACTGGCACTTTATTCTGGTTATTTTAATAGAAAAATCCAACGAGCTAAGATCAAAACATATCATTATGAATAGGACGAATTTCAATTACCTCTTTAGTTACAAAAGTTGTTACAAAATCATTTTGAAATTCATGGAATAGTTTCCAAGCGACGAAAACAATTACACACTAATATTATTACATGTATTGATGGCTCTATTTTTGCAATTCTTTTACGTAATGAGCAAATTAAAACATATTTATTATCAAACATAATTGGTTTCGCCCTTATCATACACTCCACGATAAACTTTTCTCAGTTTGACGATTCTCCCGTTTCTCTGAGTAAACTTCACATCGGCATCGGTTCATTCCTTCCTCTCGATACGAAATGAACGTCTCGTCCCGCACGGATCGACATTCGGAATAGGGCGAGACGAGTCGCGCGACGACGAAACGAGAATTGTCGTCTCGATCCGTACGAGAAGTAGAATGACACAAATGTTACTAGGGTTGACATCTCCTCCAGTGATCTTCTTGGCATAATGCGCCCACGTCCTTCTTCGCATGATACTACTTGACGCAGGCGGCAACTAATCCAGCACAATTTGAACAACTTACTTATATGGTGGGTGTGTTGCAGCAATCCATGCATCGTTTACGTTTTGAGTTCGACCCTTCCGATTTCGTTCCAGTTAATCTTGAGTTTTTTCTTCTTCTTGGTTTATTTGTAGCCTGAAAAAGAAGAGTGTGGAACATGCTCCAAGTGGTAGCTTACAAGTCCCAACCCCGGAGTTATCTACAAGGAATTCTTTCAATGATCGGAAACAATACTTTTATTTCAGCGATAAATTTTATTCATTTACATTCACAGACCTTAGAGCTACCCGGATTAAAAAAAAAACATACAATTACAATCCCATGATATAACATAACATTAAAAAATGCATATTCCCATTACTATAGATCTACTATTCCTTCCTTATGCTATAATTTTCAACAATTGTTAAACCATACAATTTATAGTAATTAAATCCAATTTGTTCGGGAAAAAATGAGTTATATAGTTTATAGTTAAGATACTTAAAAACTCCCCTTTTCGATTGTTGATGTCTCAATTTACATTAGATTCTATTGTGGAAACAATAACTCGTACTGTCATCTTATCGTTGTTAACAATCTTTTAAAAAAAATCAACGTCGGACTACGTCTCTCTTTTCTATACCGGGTGTCATTTCAAAAAATTTAAGATTTTTTTTTAAATTTGGAAAAATGAGAACGTTACGCAAAAGTGAAAGGTTTGTGAATGCTAAAAACTCTTGTTTGACATAAAAGAATGACTTCATTTATACACCATTTGATCAGAAACACAAATAATTCAATACAAATGTTTTGGATTAAAATTTCAATTAAGTGAGATTAGTATAAATAGTTCATTTTTCTACTTAAAAAATGACCAACTTTTGCTCCCATACAAATCTGCATATGAACAGGTTTAATATATGGTTTTCCCTTTTCGGGTCCTCACAAACGGGTAACAAATGGTCTGCTTTTTTTTTATTTCATTCCGTTTCATTCCATGTTGATACAGCCAATAGCCACACCCTTCAGCTGCAAACTAATTTTGCTTTGTTACCGGTGTTTGGTTTTATAACTGCAGCCCGTCCCCTCTTATAAAATTTGCTTCGTACTTGCATGTTTGTGCCTCTCTTCTTTCAAGGCAATGCTATCAACGCCAGTATAAGGCACACGATTTGAACCAAAATAATTTCGATTTTCGCTCTCTCGTTACGAAGATTTTTTCTCCGTTTTTGTTTATCTCATCCATTTTTTTTTTCTGCGATCGCGCGTCTGGCTCGCAAATTATCCCCTGCGCTTCCTCATCTACAAACCAGAAGGAAGCGCTGCAAAGTTTTGCAAATTTCCCCGCTCATCGGTAAACATCGGTAATCCGCGCGGTCGGCATCCGCTTCCGAAGCCTTACCGGAGCCGGGCACCTCCCAGCGCAAAACGATGTTTGTGACAACTAGATTAGGGTGAAACTCCCTCGAATCCTTAGTATTCAACATGCATGTAGTAGTGCAAACACTTTTTGCTCTCATATGATAGTATTGGTGCATCATGAAGAAAACGGTCATGGTTGCCAGTAATTTTAATTTTTCTTTGTGAATTACAGTACATCCATTTAATTATTCCCTACAATATTCATATTTTTAAAAGAGCATAAAGCCTCAAGATAAGAATCCTTTATAAAGGTTGGGGGAGTCTGGGGCATAATTAGCAAGCTAAATATTAAGCCATACATCTAGTTGAATACAAATATTGGTGAATTTTAAACGTTAATGTTCAGTTCTTATTTCAATCATAAACTATCGAATGAGTCTTTGAGTAGATGGCTGAAACATAAAATGTATTAAAAATGTTTTAAATTATGCATCTGAGATAATAAATGGGATTTTTGCAGTTTGAAAACCGATTCCAGGGACCTTTTCACGTCATACTGAACTCTGACAACCAACGACAGCTCATGTTATGCAACATAATTCGATGGCCACATTTTTATTAATTTTTTCACACGAATCCAGTTGAATGTTGTTTACTCATAATAATGATCTCTTATTTTGAAACACTTTGACGTTACTTGGGTACATACCACAAACACAAAGAGAAATTATTTTATTTTGTTACGTTAGAGCGATTCCACGAACAAGTGGGAAATTTTTCCAGTTTTTATTTTTTGTATTTTTTGATTTGCATGAAACCTTGCATACAAGTTTTTGGGGAAGAAAAACGCCGTTTTGCATACTTGGTTCGCCATTTTGAATCTAGCCTTACTTATGAGAAGGGCCTATGAAAAATGCACATGATATCTTCAAAAAATTGTATCTCGGAAACGGTTTGTCCGATTGGTTTGGTGTCTTCGGCGAAGTTTTAGACAATTGTTGGTGCTATATGGAGAAAATATGCACGGTAAAAAAAAGTTTGGTTTTTGTGTTTTGAACTAAAATATAGATTTTCCCTTAAAAGTTACATGTCAATAATTTTTTAATTATCCTTATGTTATAGCTGACTGAAAATGCTATCTAGTGCACAGTGGGTTGTTCTGGAGAAAAATAGGTTACAATGAAAAAAAAAATTTTTTTTAAAAATAATTACAATTTTCAAAAAAGCTATTAATAAAAGTCAAAAAAGTTTGTCACCCTAATTTTATGAAAGTACATCAAATTTGCAAGCAAAAAGTACTTCGGTAACATTTTTCTAAGATGCACCGTTTAGAAGATATTACTGATTTAATATTGATTTTTTTGATAACTTAATAAGTTTTGGCCCTTTTCGGATGTACTCCGTGTTTTTCCAGTTTCAAAAGTATTTTTTTCGGAAAGATTGGAAAATTTTGAGTTAAAATGACACTGACAGCTTAAAGATTCGAGTGAAATTCTCTGCCTTAAAAGTATTTTGAAAAACAAGTTACAAAATCCCACTATCAGGAACAATGATTTCTTCAAGTGATTTTTGGTGCGTTGTGCTGAAAACGTGCTAACAAGTATTAGATACAGGTAATTAGATACCAGTTAGCTGTACTACGTACAGTTGGTGATTGTAAACATGGTCTTTGTTGGAACTAGTCCACCATGGCCACGCTGGCCATAACGAGGCTAGCTCCGTCGATGACCGTTTCTTAATAATAAATAAAAAGAACGCAGTCTTAGTCACCTTCCATCAAACTAGACGGCTGCCGACTGATACCTCAATCAACAACCGCCGCACTCTTTATTCATTCCAGGTATATACAATTTACAATCTTCTTCAATAACAATATACCTACGCCAGCAAATCTACCTCGCTCCAACTCTCCAAACTCGTACCTGAAGGTTCGACGATACCTGAGCGTTCAACTCTACCTATCTTCCAACAGTCTTTACCCAGCATTCTATGATTTCTACCCGTGAGCTGTATAATAATGTCTGACTCGGTTCTGAATTCATCCAGTATCTACCAAACAGTAAATGCAGAAAGGTTGCTAGTAGCATAGTGATTATAGTAATTTCAGCTCATAATCCTGTGTTTTTGAACGAGATCCAGTGTTGTTTGATAACATAATAATTGTAAAGGAAAGTGTAACACGTTTTGGTGCAAAGGTAAGTTTTAAATACACATTTTAATTATATGTTTTGTGATATTTTCGTACAAAACTAACAATTGGAAAATATTTTCTATGTTACAGATTACAAAATGAGTAAAATAAGATGTATTCGCCCATTCAAAGACATTCAGTGTTCGAAAGAGCTGCGATATCTCACGGATGGTATCATCCAAAAACTAAAATCAATTGGATTTTCCAAGGTATCCACACTGAACACCAAGGATTTTCGTATTTGTTCGTCTTGCCGTCTACATATTGATTCAAGAGCTCACCTCACCCAAAACGAAGAACAAAGCGTAGCCGGCGGCTCAAGGATGCCAACTGTTCAGACCATACCTGATGTACCTGATTCGCAAAGCTATGAAAGTTTGGTCACGATACCATCAGCGTCAACGCTAAGCACAATTCAATCAAATGAAGACTTCACGATGCCTGTAGACGTCGAAATATTCAACCGAGGAATAGCAGCTATTCGTGTTTCGCCTATAGATTTAGGTAAGGTTAAAAATGTTCACTATCCTGAAAAAAAGTGCGCTGAAATCGTCGAAGGTGTACGAAGAAATCTTTTTAAATTAGACGCTAAAACAGAAAAAGCAAACGAGTTTGATGAAGTCATAGAAAATATGAAAATTAAATTTTTAAATTCAGCCACAAGGCAAGAAAAACTATCAATTTTATCATTGTTACCAAAATCATGGTCAGTACAAAAAATTGTAGACGAATTTAAAACCAGTAGAAATATGGCATCAGATGCAAGAAAGGAAAGAGATAATGTATTTGATTCATCTCAAGGTTCAAGCTCTGGAAAAGCTTTGAGTAATGAAACAAAAGAACTGGTTTTGAATTTTTTTGAGGACGATGATATAAGCCGTGCAATGCCAGGCCAAAGAGATTTTGTTAGCGTAAAGACAGGAAATAAGAGATTAGCTGTTCAGAAAAGATTGTTAATGATGACATTGAGAGAAGCTTTTAATCGCTTTAATGAAATGTACGTCAATGTAAAAATAGGGTTTTCATCATTTGCAAGCCTCCGGCCAAGGCAATGTAAACTATTGACTATCACAGGAACACATAATGTTTGCGTTTGCACTACGCATGAAAATGTCAATTTAATTCTACATAGCTTAAAAAAATACAATGTCTTGAATGATCTAAAAACATTAACGAATAGATTACTTTGCGAAAATAAGACAACTCATTGCCATCTACGAAGATGTAAAAACTGCCCAGATACCTCAGTTTTAGAAGACAGTTTATTGAAACAACTGGAAGAAAACTTTGTTGAAAAGCTTTCATTCGAACAATGGGTTACCACTGACAGATGTGATTTAGAAACTATTGTAAAGCAAACCGATGAGTTTGTTTCATTTTTCAGCTCAAAATTAGAAAGTTTGATTCCGCATGATTTTGTAAAAACCGAACAATCCAATTTTTTGAAAACTACAAAACAAAACTTGCAAGATGGTGAATTTTTAGCTATTTGTGACTTTTCTGAAAATTACAGCTTCATTTTGCAGGATGAAGTTCAATCACACCATTGGAACGTGCAACAGGCCACAATCCATCCTTTCGTAATATATTATACTGAAAATATGCAAATTAAACATTTTAGCTTCATTATAATTTCTGAAGAACTAAGACATGATTCAGTCGCTGTTAATTTGTTTATTGATAAAATGATAAACTTTTTACAAATTGATCAAAATAAAAACATAAAAAAAATTTATTTTATGTCAGATGGTGCTGCTTCACAGTGTAAAAACCGAAAAAACTTTTCTAGCCTTTGTAAATTTAAGTCAATGTATGGTATTGACGCTGAATGGCATTTCTTCGCAACATCGCACGGAAAAGGTCCATGCGATGCTATTGGAGGTACGATAAAACGCATGGCTACCAGAGCAAGTTTAGCCAAAGAACGCGAACACCCGATAAAGACTGCAAGAGAGTTGTTTAATTGGGCAAACAAACGAAAAGAAGAAGAACTTACAAAGTTGTCATTTTGTTATTCTACTACAGAAGAATACGAAAATATGTCAATGCAAAAACAATTCAAGGAACTCATAAATTCCACTCATTTCTTCCTCTATCAGAAAATACAATAAAGGCAAAGCTTTATTCAAACTGTCCTGACAATGATGCCAAAATATTCGATATTGTTAAGAAAGTTGTGTAAACAATAATTTTATAAAAATACAGGAATAAAAATAAACTGATGATATCCAACATATAATGTTATTTTTTATTGCGCACAATCACCATCCCTGAAAAATAATAATAATACATCTGGCTCGTGCTTCCAAAGAAAAGGAAGGGAATGAAAACTGTTTACCTATTCTTTCCAAACAACAAACAAATCAACAAGCAAATGCAAAGCAAATCAAAAACACACTCACCATCGGATTCGGAAGAATGACCGGGATTTTCAAAACCAGTATCATTTGGGCCAAGTATAGGAACGTCATATGTAAAGTCGGAAGATTCGCCGACAGATTCTTCTCCGGAACTTATTTGTCGATGAAATTCAGCAACAGTTCACGGTGAAGTAAAACCACTATTCCACGGGTTTTCGAATGTCCACGTTAAGGGATCCAGAGCACTTCATATCACTTTTTTAGCCCGTTCACGCAAAACAGCCGCTTTGTTTTCTTTTAGTAAGACGCGGCATTTTTTACTTCGTTAATCAAAACTTTTATCAGTCCAGCACACTCGCGCAGACAGTTGCTGACAACACTGCGCTCTGCTACGCTACGCACAGCTGAGTGTGAATTAGAAAAAAGCAAAACGCGTAGTTTTGAGACCGGCTGCTGAATTTTTGCACCATTCTCGATAATTAAACAGTTTTTTCGTCTACTGTTTTCAAGAGCGCGATGATAATTAATCTTTCAGTGAAAGTACATAGTCTTCAGGTGGCTACGGGAAGTGAAAATACAGTTTTTTGTGAGAAAATAATAATCAGATCCTGGCTTTAAAAAGGTAAACAAAGAGGACGAAAAATTACCTGCTCTGTGGAAATCAGCACTAGTTGATCAATTCAGAGTGTTTTCAGTGAAATAAACAGTGTGAACTGATTAAATATTGTGTTCTGCTTTCCTATTAGCAGTATGGCAATGATTCACTGCAGCTAAGTGGATTAATTTGGCATATTTTGTTGAGCAAACCCAAAGTGTGCATGTGTGGATGAGGAAGCCATCGCTCCTGCCATAAGGGGATTCCATCGTGTATGTCCTTAATAGAATCATCCCTACTATCTTGCCGTCGGCCATTAACAGCGACGAGGAGTTTTATAAACTACTATCCGGATTGAATACGGCACATTATGGTGTACTGCTGGTCAAATAAACCGAAAATATAAATTAATTTCTATGGAGTATCATAACCATTGTCCTTTTCAGGAAGACCAATTTAATTTAACAATAAGAGAGCTTGTGTTTAAGTGAAATGCTCGTGATTAATCCTGAACAACCTTTTAATATTATCAAAAATAGTAAATTTTTGATTGTTTGAAGCATTCAGTCGAGAGTCGAAAATTCGACAGAGATTTTTCAACATTGTGTTTTTTTCCATCTTGCTTCTCATGAACTAGGATAAACTATAGAATTTCTTCGAAATTCGAGTGCTTGGATGTTTCTTTTAAGATTTATAGACTGTTATAAGTTGACATTCCAATGAAATTCAAATCAGAACTTTCCCAAAGATCATATTTAATCAACAGCTTCGACATATTCAAACGAAGTTTTGTATTCCACTAGGAATAAGAGTCCGACCATTCTTTGAACAATCACCATGCATAGGTAAGATGCGCTATGCATATTTCTATTCAAAATATATCCACATGGGATAGTGACTTTTCTCAAGGTTGTTTGCTAAAACATGTCAGTACCACACAAGTGCAACAATATGTGTTTTCGCAGGCATCGAAGTGTCGACTCAATACTCGATACCATATTGCACCATCGTACAAATGGTCTCATGGCATCACATTTCCTAGTGCGCTTTACATTTTTGTTCCTTTCCCTATTCTAAATCTAAGCCTTCAGCGCACAGCAAGAGCATACAGTTCTGTCCAGTTAGAATCCGGAATCACTTATTGTGTTGCAGCGGCACGGAAAGTGACCGCTGCCAGACTTCTTTAACAGCGGTTTGTTAACCTAGACGCCCACTTTCTTTGGTATAAATTTGGATTTCGGACTGCGAAGTTTAAGATTGCTTTTATGGACAAATTTGCCAAAAAAAAACTGATGATTTGGCAAGGGATATGCAGCTGCGGAGCAAAGATCAAAGTTTTCGTGACGAATAAGACGATGGGCTCGAAGCTGAACAAGGAAAAATGCCTCAAAAACCGCGTACTACCTTTCATTAAAGCCCATAAAGGTCCCGTGAAGTTTTGGCCAGATTTAGCGAGTTGCCACTACAGCCGGAAAGTCATCTAGTGGTACCGCGATAATAACGTAGATTTCATCGATAAAAACATAAATCCACCCAACTGCCCGCAGTTCCGGCCCATCGAGAGATTTTGGGCAATAATGAAGCGGAAGCTTAAGAAAAGTGGAAGAACGGCTCGGGAGGCGACTCAGATGGCCAAAATGTGGAATAACATGTGTAACATAAGTCCTGGGAATACTTTCAGGCGTTTATTTGACAGCATTAACAAACACACAGATGTCAACCAATGTACTTGTCACGTTCATCTGTTGTAGTGTAACATAATACGTAACATAACCCATTTCAATATTTAACATGCAACTTGACTCATAATCATAAATTCCACGAAGACCTTTTTTCTAGACCCACCAAGTTGACATTCAACGGTCACACCAGAAAACAAACACCAAATATAAAACATCAGTACCTTCCGTGCTGATGCCATCAAACATCCAAATAAACGCATTCATGGTGACCCGGAAAACAACAGACCCAAATTCTTTTGTTATTTCTTTTCGGCAACCTTCGTCTATGTACTACGACGAATGGAACGCCATAACGAATCACCAACACATGTGACAAATTGTAGTGATTGGTTCACTGCATTTGGAGACCAGAAAGGTTAACGCCCATAGACTAAGTACCAAGTGTAGAAATAAGCTTTCTAGATTTAAGAGACTGAAATAAAAATGATTACTTACCATTACGCGAACCTGATCGCAAGCTCTTCTCCAGTACAAGTATCACAGCCGGAATAAGCTTCCACAATTTGTCTGAACGATCCGCAAAAATTTTGTTGCATTTGTGGAGACGTGATATTGAAGGAACAGAGAAAGGCGTTTACACCTTTGTTGGAGACAGCATATCAGCTGTATTTTGACAAGGAGCTTCCAAATCGTGAGTTTCCATGGGTTCCAACATACTCCTGTTGCTCATGCTACCGAACATTGCTTGGTTGGATGAAAGGTACGCACAAAGGCTTACCTTTTGCCAAACCTATGGTGTAGACTAATCCAACCAATCACATGAGCGATTGTTACTTTTGTTTGACAACAATTCATGGATTTTCCAAAGCTTTGAAGCATAAAATCGAATACCCATCAAGGCCAACATTGCACTCCGAAGCAATGCCAGTTCCAATATCTCCAAATATTGCTGGACGTGCTGATGAGTTGGATTCGGAACCAGGCGAATCTGAGAAAAGCTTTCAGGATGATCCAGATTTTTTACCTTCGGAGTCTGAGGAACCGCATGTTATAACCCAAGAGGAGCTGAACGATTTGATTTGGAGCTACCCAAGACCAAAGCGCAGCTGCTAGCTTCAAGGCTAAAGCAGTGGAATGTCCTGGAAAAAAATGTAAAGGTGTCATCTTATAGGAAGAGACATTCAGATAACATTAAATATTTTTCGATGGACGGTGATCTTGTCTTTTGCAACAACATTGAAGGTGTAATGGAAGAGCTACAGTTAGAGTATCAAGTCACTGACTGGAGGCTCTTCATCGACGCTTCAAGCAAAAGCTTGAAGGCAGTGTTACTGCACAATGGAAATAAGTATTATTCAGTGCCAGTTGCATTCGCAGCTCACATGAAGGAAACTTATGAGAACATAAAAACACTTTTGGAAAAGATTATTTAAAAGATAATTACTAATAACACTATACGCAATGCTAAAGAGAAGAGAACGCAAACGTGCGTTGCAGATCGCGAAAAGTATCGATAAACTAACGGAAGTGTAGGGAAAACACTAGTGCCCACCCAATGCAAATTTGGAAAGAGAACTTTTAGGTTAAAAACTTAATTAAACTTAAAACTTAACACCAACATCGAGGAGGAGACCGAAATCTTCGAGCAACTGGTTCTTCCTGAGTGAGTAAACCCCAAAAATCAATGAATGAAAATTAATAACATAAATGTAAAAATGTATGTACAGTACTGGAAGAAATAAAGTGCTCACCCGGAAATAATTATATCATTGCTTCATTACTTCATCAAATTTGATTATATTATTTAGCTTTCTTCTGCAAAGTTGACTTAATTTGCGTTATCTTTCAGTTTTTGTAGAAAAAAAAATTGCTATTCTCTTGAAATCAAAAAAAAACTTTTTTTACTTATATTAAGTTGTTTTTGAACTGGAAGAAAAAAAGTGCTCACTTTTACCTTATAATATTTTACGGTGTTTTGTTCGTTCCCAGTCGCTGATATTGACATATCCTCTTATTGTTGTTTATGCGCGGTATATTCAAGAACAATTTTTCCCCGTTTTGCTTGTTCGTTATTCGTGTTTTAAGATGGAAAGTAAGCAAATCCCCCTAAAAATCCGTAAACTCATCGTTCGAGACCACCAGAACCATGAATCGTTCCGGAAGATTGCTGCTAAGTATGCTTTAAGCTACTCTGGTGTAAGGAAGGTATGGAAGAAATTCGAACAATGTGGAAGTGTGGCAGACAAATCAGGTCGTGGGAGAAAGCGGCTTACGTCACCACGCGAAGATTCGAGAATCGTACGAGAAGCAAGAAGATGCTCATCAATAACCAGCCGTGCTATACGTGAGAACTTGAATCTGAAGGTATCCGAAAGAATTATTCGCTACAGGCTGCAAGAAGCTGGATTGAAGAGCAAGTATGCAAAAGTCGAGGCCCTCTAATCAGAAAAGTGAATAGAATCAAACGATTGAAATTTGCTCAAAAGTATGCGGAACAGCCCGTAGAATTCTGGAAACGAGTGGTATGGTCTGATGAGAGCAAATTTGAACTGTTTGGCAAGAAACAGCGCCCTCGTGTTTGGATAAAGTCGGGAGAACGCTTATTGGATCAGAACGTGCAGAAAACTGTAAAACATGGTGGCGGAAGTATTATGGTTTGGGGGTGCTTCTCGTGGTCCAGCGTTGGAAATCTCGTAGAAATCGAAGGTATCATGACTGCTGATCGTTACATTGATATAATCAATGAAAATCTGGAGGAATCGCTTCTTAAAATGGGGCTTGAGGAAAGCTTCATTTTCCAGCAGGACAATGACCCAAAGCACACAGCACGAAAGTCAACTGCATTCTTCAAAGCAAATCGCATTAAACTGTTGGAATGGCCACCACAATCACCTGACCTCAACCCGATTGAAAATTTGTGGTCGATTTTGGATAGACAGGTGGATAAAGGCGAAGTGACGAACAAAACCAAGCTTTTCAAAGCTTTAAATGAAGCGTGGCAGAACATCGATGAAACATATCTGCACAACCTCGTCGAAAGCATGCCACGACGTCTACAAGCAGTGATCCAGGCAAAAGGTGGACATACTAAGTACTAAAAGCTTTATATACTGTGTTTTCTTTACAATTTCTCTTGTGAGCACTTTATTTTTTCCAGTCGATAACAGAAAAGGTTCAATAAAAATTAAGATATAAATTTCCAGTCCTAGATTTTTATTATTTTCTTTGCACGAAACGATAAAACGGAAGAATAAGATGAATTATGTCGAATACAGCTCAAGGTTTTCTCTGAATGTGTAAAGGGTGTCACTCTTCAAGATTATTCGTTTTGGTGAGCACTTTATTTTTTCCAGTACTGTATATAAAAAAAAAAAAATGGGAATAGATTCAAATTTGGTAAATATAGTATAAACTCATGTCCAATCGATTGAGTCAAATTTATGAAGCAATTGCCAAAGATTATGGTAATTTGTATAAAAACAAAACTAGACCAAGATCCATTGAAAACATTATCATTATCTCATTTAAAAGAAATTTGACGCGTCGTTATCCGGCGATCGAATTTCATCAGGTCAACCGAAACAAACTGTGTGTTACTGCGCCTACATATAAAATTGTAAACAATATTGCTAGCGACATACCGTATGCGTGATAATGTTCGTACAATGGATACGCAAACTACACGGTGTTCAATAAGTTCGAATACAAGTTTTCATCATTGCGTAGGTATGCGCCATGTACATATTCTGCATTGGTATTGGTGTCAGCTTTAGCTTCATTCATACGCTACCGAATGTGCGCGGTGTTGACATTCTGTTAGTTGTTGTTTGTTTGTTACGCGCGATGAAAGAGTATCGGGACTTCGTAATTAAGCGTTTTTTGAACGGTGAGCGACCCGGCGATATATTCCGGCTGCTGAAATCGCATGGGGTCAAGCGGAACTTTGTCTACACGACCATCAGGCGATACCGGGAGACGTCCTCGACCAATGACCGTGCGAGATCCGGTCGGCCGCGTTCAGCGAGGACGCCACGGGTCATCAAGATCGTGAGGGAGCGAATTCGGCGCAAAAAGAACCGCTCAATCCGGAAAACGGCTGCAGATCTCAACGTTTCCATTGGAACCGCTCACACCATACTCACCAAGGACCTTGGTTTCAGGCCTTACAAAAAACGTAAGGTCCATGGCGTTTCGGAGGCTACCAGCAAAAAGCGGTTGGATCGAGCTAAGAGGATCCTCTCTCGGCACGCTGGTCAGGAGTTTGTTTTTTCGGACGAGAAACTGTTCGTGCTGCAGCAGCCGCACAATGTGCAAAATGACCGGGTGTGGGCGCCATCGAGGGACAGCATTCCTGAATCCAATATAAACATCCCTCGGTTCCAAAGTGCCGCGTCGGTGATGGTTTGGGGGGCAGTATGCAAACGTGGTAAGCTACCCTTGGTGTTTATTGAAAAAAACGTCAAAATCAACGCGGCGTACTACAAAACTGAGGTTTTGGAAAAGGTTGTTGCCCCCAGTCTCCGAAGCCTCTACGGCGATGAGCACTACGTGTTCCAGCAGGACGGTGCACCAGCCCATACGGCAAATGTGGTTCAAGCCTGGTGTCGGGACAATTTAACCGACTTTCTGGACAAAACTTTGTGGCCTCCCAGCTCCCCGGACTTGAATCCTCTCGACTTTTTTGTAGGATAAACTATAGAATTTCTTCGAAATTCCAGTGGTTGGGATTAATTCAATAAGATTTCGACTGTGATTATCATCGAGTTGGAGGCGGTTTCAGTGGAGACACCGATGTGCTTCAAGTGTCATTTAATACGGAACCCAACCACCCGTCGTCAAGATGAGTAAGGTCGAATGTAGTGAGGGAAAACTCCCCATGACCAGTACAGCTAAGGATGTTCCTTAGGAGAACCCCCAGAAACACTCGGGCCCTCATAGACACAATTAACGCGAGCAACACAAAATCAAAAGACTGCCGCATCGTTGGAAAACCGGCTTATTAAGGAGTGTATCGAAAAGTAGTTATAAACATTCGATGCGTTATTACGCATAAACTACTGTATATATTTTTAGCGTGTAAGCGCCATTTGCTTTGTTTACATGTCAAAAATGATTATTCGGTTCATTCATTTCCGTTGATAAAGTTGTATTCAAAATGTCGCGAATTGAATTTGAGACTAAAAAGAAAATTCTGCACACTTGGTGCACCGAAAAGGGTGTTACTTACAACCAGATTGCGAAAAGAGTAAATGTTCACCCGGCAAGTGTAAAACGTATCATCGAAAAGTTTGGTAAGGAGTGCTCCCTCAAGGATTTACCAAGAAGTGGCCGGAAACCCGGCTCCAGCAACCCCGATTTGGACCAAAAAGTTGTGGATTATATTCAACGGAACAAATCTGCCTCTACTCGCGATCTAGCCAAGAAGTTCAGGACCAGCATCGGAATGATTCAACGAATCAAGCGCAGGAATGACTTGAAGACGTACAAAAAGCAGAAAGTGCCCAAACAAACTCCGGAACAAAAGTCTCGTGCCAAAACCAGGGCTCGAAAGCTGTACAGCTGCATTTTGGACAATGTCGACCAGTGCATTTTGATGGATGACGAAACATACGTTAAAGAAGATTCAAGAACGCTACCGGGGCCGCAGTTTTATAATAAATCTGTTGGGGAACGTGTGCCAACCGCAGATACGACTGTTGCGATGGAGAAATTCGGTCAGAAGGTGCTCATTTGGCAAGCTATTTGCACATGTGGCTTGCGTTCATCAATTTTCTATACAAAAGGAACTATAAATGCTGAGATTTATCAAAAGGAATGTTTGAAGAACAGGTTGCTACCATTGTATAGAAAGCACCAGTCCCCTCCTCTCTTCTGGCCAGATTTGGCATCGGCACATTACGCCAAATCCACTCTACAGTGGCTGACGGAGAATAACATCAAGTTCGTAGAAAAAGACATCATCCCACCAAACTGTCCCCAGTTGCGACCGATCGAACGCTATTGGGCAATAGTCAAGCGTATATTTAACAAGGATTGTACAGTGTCCCAAAACATGACCGATTTTAAGAAAAATTGGGCAGCGGCATCCAGGAAGTGCACAAAGGTCACTGTGCAGAATTTGATGGCAGGTGTCAAATCAAAGGTACGGGCATTCTACAGAAATGAACATGATGACTAGTTTTTCCGTTTGGATCTTTTGTAAACATGTTAAGCTATAATAAACTGAAATAGTATGTTAATTTTAACCATGTTTTCATGCCTATTTTATTATTTGGAAGTTTATAACTACTTTTCGATACACTCCTTACAAGGAACTAGCGAATGAAGACCTCAGCGAAAGTGGAAAAGACAGTAAGCCTCAACAATGTAAGAAAAACGGCCGTCATATGAAATGAAACTAAGGTGCGTAAAAGACAAAGACATGAAGCACAACAACCGTCTATGCGGTTACCGCTACAGTTTTGTTAATATTGACTCTAATAAGCCCATATGCTATTCGTGTTCCTGGAACAGAACATTGTAGTGAATTGCCGTGGCACTGGGTTGTAAAAATCAACACGTGGTGAAATCCGCGACGACGCAATCAGCTCCCTAAGCCATACCGAAACCGAGCAGCCGGCCCAATCGGTTTGCTGCGCTACCGGTACAGGAGATACCACAAAAGGTGAAGATCCCGCCGCTGTTAACCACGTCAAGAGACATTAAGGTTAATCCGTTATACATGCTGTGCAGTACGGCCACACACACACACATTATGTGCCCCAGACGGTAGCTGACTACCGTGCTGTTGGAGCTCACCTAGTCGCAAAGCGAAACGAATTTAACGCTCACGATGCACCCGGAAGCCGCCGGAAGGTAGTTCAGCCTGGTCTATATCTGGTCTACGTGGAGAAGGGTTCCGTCAAGATGCCGGACATGTTGAAAACACGGGCCCTCGTCAACGACATAGACGAGTGGGACCGGTATCGCTCGAAGCAGCACGACGTGACGCAGTGTGGCAACTGTCTTGTGTTCGGCCAATGAGGTCCGACCGGGAAACACTTCTATAACTCTGAAGAAAATGAATGGACAGGAGTACGAGATGGAGCTACATAGTTTTGGCATGAACAACGCGCACAGGTCGCTACTCCAGGCTGTCGTTATAATCCGAATCTACAATCGTCGATGAAACAATCATTGGGTGCGCATTCATTTGCAGCGCCAAAGGTTAATGCAACCTTTACTGTTCTACATAGAGTTGAATGCGCGCGCGATTGTTTTTCTGCCCGGAGAACGAGCCAACCGGCAGGTGCTTGCGTAGCATCAAAGCTACCCGCCGGTGACATAAAAAAAAGTAAACTTTATTTCGACTCCGCAAAAAGTTTATTACGACCCAGAAAAACAACCGCGCGGGCATCGGACGAGAAGTCTAGGTCACAGTGAGCATGAGTGACGAGAACCCGCAATGTGGCGAGAGTTCTAGATTTTCTGAGAGTCGTTTTTTTTTTTTGAGGTCGATATTTAAGCCCCGGCGGGGCGAAGACGAGGGCTTTTTGTTAGTTGTAAGTTTTGCCGAGCAGGACGGGCACCGCATCTGGTGACAGCGAAAACGGCCTGAGAGCCTGGTGCGCTATTCTGACCGGTACCTAGAACCAGGGACATGTAGTAGTGGTAATAAGAATTTAGTGAAGAGTTTTAGTGAATTGTTGAACAAATTAGACTAGGACTTGGCTTGCATAGTGTTGGACGAAAGAAATTGCACCGCAGTCATGTGGATCAAATGTGTCGAATAAATTGTATATGATTACACAAGTAGA
The DNA here is from genome assembly GCA_024533555.2 of Aedes koreicus. Classification (NCBI taxonomy): domain Eukaryota; kingdom Metazoa; phylum Arthropoda; class Insecta; order Diptera; family Culicidae; genus Aedes; species Aedes koreicus. Next base: position 76,898 of record JAHHFK020002004.1, on the reverse strand, counting down.
AATCTTCATTCTATGTGATATTCAGATGAGAATCACTGGTTTTATTATTGGAAAATATTCAAGTGTATGTGTAGTAGTAGCTAGGTGAAATATCTTTTCAGTGTAGTTGAATTTTTTTTTTCATAGTGACAATTTCTTAAATGTCAGATTCTAGCGTACTAGAATTGACACAAGTAAACGATTTTGAGCAACTTGAAGGAGTTTAAAAATATAAACAAAAGCAGATACAGAACACGATCCAAACAAGGAATTTTCCATAAAAGAGAAGCGTTAAACGCTGCTATAGAAGAATTCGAGCATATTGTAAAAAAATATGAAAATCTAGATGATACAGTTATTTGGAACGAACTGACCGATAGGCTAGAGATAATAAAAGTTAAACATAGACATTGTTTAGAACTACTGGAACAAACGAAACCTATTGAAGATTCAGTGTTTCGTTCTGGGACGGTTAGAAATTTACGGAATAGACGCGTATCTTGCAATGAGTCTATTTCCGAGGAAACGGAAAAATTAACAAATTTCAAGGTTTCAATCTCGGGGACGGATTTATTTTTTGGCCCAATCCGAGATCCCAATATTTTGTCATCAACGGTTATTGACGATAATGATAGTGACTCCGATGCTAAAACATCGGCATTAAACGCATTACGAGATTTCAGTTTAAAATTTGATAAAGTTTATAAAAGTTATATTGCAAAAATGGCATACGAGTTCCCTACTACGAAGGCAATTCAATGCATTCCGGAGTTTCGAGGAGCCACTGTTGAATTAGATGGATTCTTATTTCAGATTGAGCATTTCGCTAATGCTCTTCCCAAAAAACGAGAAGATCAACCGGACAACCCTGTTAACACTGCGGAAAGGGAATTAATTTATGTTGTTTTATCAAAATTGAAAGGTCCTGCTGCTGCACAGTTTAAGCGTATTAATGCAGAGACATGGAGAGAAGTTTGAGATAATCTTCAAAAAGAGTTTGGGGATAATCTCAAACTGGAGGAAGTTTTCCGTAAGGTTGAAACATTGTTTTTGTACCGAAAAAGGACAATCCACCTAACGTGCCTCAGGCTCGTCCAATTGAAAATTTTTGGAGTGTTCTCAAACGAATGGTGTACGACAATGGCTGGGTACTCAAAACCCGCGCCCGGAAACTGCTCACCAAACCCGGTTGCATCGTGATGGATGACGAAACATACGTCAAGGCCGACTTCCGTCAACTTCCTGGGCAAGAATATTTCGTTGCCAAGTCGAAGTTCGATGTTCCGGAGGATGTTCGAAAGAAGAAACTATCGAAATTTGCAAAGAAGTTTCTAATCTGGCAGGCGATTTGCGGATGTGGTGAAATAAGTGCTCCCTTCATCACTTCCGGAACAATAAACGGTGCGATTTACACGGAAGAGTGCCTTAAGAAGCGTCTCTTGCCATTCATTAAGAAGCACAAAGGATCAACTCTGTTTTGGCCTGATCTAGCATCCTGCCACTACGCTCGAAACGTATTGGAGTGGTACCGAGCCAACGGAGTCAATTTTGTGCCAAAGGATATGAACCCACCAAATTCACCGGAACTTCGTCCAATTGAAAAATTCTGGGCAATTATGAAAACGGAACTTCGCAAACGTCCCAAAACTATAAAAACAGAGCTAGAATCGAAGAAAATTTGGGTAAAAACAACAAAAACACTGGGAAAATCGGTTGTACAAAATTTGATGGGTGGAATACACCCTTTAATTGTGATATTTTTCCATCTTGTTTTCAGAATCTTTGTTTTCTTTGGAATCGATGAGTGCTGAATCAATTGGTAGCGCTGCTGCCCAGAAACCCGGAGACGGTCAGGAAATTCTTCAACAGATGAAGGCAAAATTTGATGAAACATCTGACAGAAACGATCGACATAGGATTCTAACTTCCCTTCCCAAATCCTGGACTGCATACAAAATGATGCAAGAATTCGGTGTTTCGCAACGAACTGCTCAACGTGCAAAGGAATTACAGATTGAAAAAGGTTTTATGAGCACACCGGAGACCAGAGTAAATATGTTATCTTTGAGCGATGATACTCTAACTGTAGTTAGGGACTTTTATAATAGTGACGAGATAAGCAGAGCATGTTCTGGGAAAAGGGATTTCGTTATTGAAAATATGGCAGAAGAAAAAGTGCATGTACAGCGCAGGTAACATTTGTGAAATTTATTTAATTTTCAAAGAGCAATATCATACTTTTAAAATTGGATTTTCAATGTTTTCAAAATTCAAAATTGTATTCTGGCTGGTTCAAGTGGAATGCATACTGTCTGCGTATGCATTTATCATCAGAATGTTAAATTGATATTTAAATCCTTAAGGATAAGAAACTTATTCCTAACCATTTAAAAACGTACAATGGATACGCAAACTAGGATAAACTATAGAATTTCTTCGAAATTCCAGTGGTTGGGATTTATTCAATAAGATTTCGACTGTGATTATCATCGAGTTGGAGGCGGTTTCAGTGGAGACACCGATGTGCATCAAGTGTCATTTAATACGGAACCCAACCACCCGTCGTCAAGATGAGTAAGGTCGAATGTAGTGAGGGAAAACTCCCCATGAGAACCCCCAGAAACACTCGGGCCCTCATAGACACAATTAACGCGAGCAACACAAAATCAAAAGACAGGCAATGGCAGGCAATATGTGGATGCGGTCTCAGAAGCGACATCTTCATCACGACTGGCACTCTAAATGGACAAATTTACGTAAAAGTGTGTCTGAATAAACGACTGTTGCCGTTCATTCGGGAACACAACGGTTCGGTGCTGTTCTGGCCTGACCTGGCATCTTGCCACTATGGAAAACTGGCTAAGGATTGGTACATTGCTAATGGTGTAAATATTGTCCCAAATTATTGCAATCCGCCAAATTCGCCAGAACTCCGTCCGATCGAAAAGTATTGGGCTCTGGTCAAGAGGAATCTTCGAAAAACGAATAGCGTAGCAATTGATGAGAAAAGCTTCAGGCGTAACTGGCAGAAAGCTGCAAAATTGGTGACGGATGACACTGTGCAAAAACTGATGGAAGGTGTCAAACGAAAGGTGCGGGCATTTGGATATAACAGGTCAAATTGACTTAACTGTATATGTTTTATATTTGTATTTTTATGAAGTCTTAAATAAATGATTTACTTTTGATTTTCTCATATTTTCCATTTAATACCACTAATTTCCCGTTGACTACTTTTTGGTGTGCACATTCTTTACTGCGTCTTCATATAAAATTGTAAACAATATTGCTAGCGACATACCGTATGCGTGATAATGTTCGTACAATGGATACGCAAACTAGGATAAACTATAGAATTTCTTCGAAATTCCAGTGGTTGGGATTTATTCAATAAGATTTCGACTGTGATTATCATCGAGTTGGAGGCGGTTTCAGTGGAGACACCGATGTGCATCAAGTGTCATTTAATACGGAACCCAACCACCCGTCGTCAAGATGAGTAAGGTCGAATGTAGTGAGGGAAAACTTCCCATGACCAGTACAGCTAAGGATGTTCCTTAGGAGAACCCCCAGGAACACTCGGGCCCTCATAGACATAATTAACGCGAGCAACACAAAATCAAAAGACTGCCGCATCGTTGGAAAACCGGCTTATTACAAGGAACTAGCGAATGAAGACTTCAGCGAAAGTGGAAAAGACAGTATGCCTCAACAATGTAAGAAAAACGGCCGTCATATGAAATGAAACTAAGGTGCGTAAAAGACAAAGACATAAAGCACAACAACCGCCTATGCGGTTACCGCTACAGTTTTGTTGATATTGACTCTAATAAGCCCATATGCTATTCGTGTTCCTGGAAGAGGACCTTGTAGTGAATTGCCGTGGCAATGGGTCGTGAAAATCAACACGTGGTGACATCCGCGACGGCGGCATCAGCTCCCTAAGCCATACCGAAACCGAGCAGCCGATCCTATCGTTTTGCTGCGCTATCGGTACAGGAGATACCACAAAGGGTGAAGATCCTGCCGCTGTTCACCACGTCAAGAGACATTAAGGTTAATCCTTTATACATGCTGTGCAGTACGGCCGCACACACACATTATGTGTCGCAAAGCGATACGAATTTAACGCTCACGATGCACCCGGAAGCCGCCGGAAGGTAGTTCTGCCTGGTCTATATCTGGTCTACGTGGAGAAGGGTTCCGTCAAGATGCCGGACATGTTGAAAACACGGGCCCTCGTCAACGACATAGACGAGTGGGACCGGTATCGCCCGAAGCAGCACGACGTGACGCAGTGTGGCAACTGTCTTGTGTTCGGCCAATGAGGTCCGACCGGGAAACACTTCTATCACTCTGAAGAAAATGAACGGACAGGAGTACGAGATGGAGCTGCATAGTTTTGGCATGAACAACGCGCACAGGTCGCTACTCCAGGCTGTCGTTATAATCCGAATCCAAAAGGTTAAAAACCTAAGAGAAGTCTTCAGAAATTTAACCCTCAGTCCCTTTACTGGCTAAAGGAAAATCGATATTAACCACTGCAACCTACCGCAAGTGAGAGTTTTTTCATAAACAAACAAAGGAAGTATACGTGAACATTGGAAAGAAAATTATCATGATTATGAATTATGATGATTAGGATGAAGCGCGCATTCACCATGCTACCGATCCCCCTTGCAAAACACATTGAAGATCGTCCACTAATGCTTACGACACGCCAAGAGCTAGACGACAACATTGTTATCACAAGATGCAAGCACCAGGGATCAACAGCAATGGATGGATTAGTACGCACCTTCTCAGAAGAACTGTTCGCAGACCCGATACCTGTAGCAATTGCACATTCGCATGACGCCAAGATTCATCCGCCCTTCCGCAGTCCTCGAGTATTTGGACTCGTACAGACTAGAATATGTACCTTAAGGTAACATAATATCATGAAGTCGATCTAACATCCCGCCGACCACTCCACAATTACCGACCTCCCACCACAGTTAAATAACCTTACAAGTGAGTTTGACTGACCTATGATCCAATCGATGATACCGACCACACTACAACACCCAGCAACACTCAGAAATCTGGTCACAGTTTACTGCACTTTTGGAATGGGTGCTCTGCGTATGCTTTCCACATTCATGGTGATCCCGATATTATTGGAAACCAGGACGCTTCGCATATGTTATTCCATGCGGTTATGTGCAGTCACAAGGAAAACTTAAACCTTTTAAGTTAGATGACTGAAAATCAGTTCAAAACAAGGCGTGAGCTTGGTGATGTTTTCAGAGGGGGAGCAACGTCAGAAAAGGACGTTCGTGTTCAGATCATTTCGTTCAAGCGATTTACAAAACTTGCGAGTGCAGCCCAGACGGACTTTCTGCGTGGAGGGGAAACACTGGTCTTGATAGAAACAAATATACCAACATTTGAAACCGTGACAGTCGAGTTCGCAAAAAAACACATTTGTAAGTGAACATGTAACGCAGCGACTGAAGGAAAAACTATTTTCGTCGGAGGCAATTGGCGCATACAGTCAATTAGCAGAAAGCACTGACAACAACCGCTCGGACACCACAACTCGCTGAGGACATCAAACGTCCAGAGGGAAGTATAGTTAAAGCTCTTCAAATGAAAAAACCTACCCTGATAAGAAATATATGCATTTTAGGAATAAACGGGAGGATAAACAAAAATAGAACAGAAGTAATATCAAGTTCCCCCGGGAGGCTGAAAATCGATTACAAATGAAAAACTGTAAGTACATTAAAAAAAAAAAATAAGGATCGTAATCGATGCACCTAGGCGAACAATGATAAGTTCAGATCTGTGTAGACATGATTTGAAAACTTAGAACATCTTGTAAACACAGAAAGTTGACATAAATCCGGAACATCTATAATTTGTTGAATGGATAAATTTTTGGAGATAAACGATGTAGTTTCCAAATTACATCAGAATTTAAAAAATTTTAACAAATTTAAGTCACAAACGCGAAAAGCGAAAATTTGTGAACTTTTAGAATTGAAAGTTGAACTGAAATCAATAACATCAGACACAGTTAAAAAGATTTAAAAAGACAGTTAAAAATGGAGACAAAATTACAAGCACAGTTAGACATAATAAAAGCACGAGTGCTAGTAAAACGGAAGACCAGGAGTGAGCCTGAGGAAGAAAAGTGCAACCCAAATTGTGTATTCATGTCTTTCAAACTGCATGAAATATACCATTCGATCAACAAGAACAAGGACAAATAAAGACAGCAAGTGACATGGCAGCAAAAGGTGCAATCTTAATAACGTTGAAACGGCTTGAGCAAGTCAGACAAACGAACATACCGATTATCGTGGAAACAAAACAAAGTAGTGTAAAACAACTTACAAAGACACTACTTGAAAAAAAGAAGGTTAGACAAATAAAAGTAAACGAAGCGAAAAAAAAATAGAGGGACTTTACGAAACTGTTTCAGTAAAGAAGGTTGATATACCAGAGTGGAGTGTCAAGTTGCTCAATGGCGAAGAAGGACATTTATTATTAACAACAACAAAAGGAGTAGTAACGCACCAGGACGCGTTGAAACACAGAATAGGAGGAGAGATTCTTAGTTTCATCCAGTAAAACAAACCGCAGCAGATCCAGTAGCAGTGTACTCTGGCGTGAGTTGTGGAGAGCGCCTCCCCGTCAACCATCTTATACCAAGCAGCAGCAGCAGCAGCAGCAGTGCACTAACATGTGTAACATAAGTCCTGGGAAAGCTTTCAGGCGTTTATTTGACAGCATTAACAAACACACAGATGTCAACCAATGTACTTGTCACGTTCATCTGTGTTCCTACTGAACTGTCAAACTCAAATTGCGCAGTAGTTGCCATTAAAAATGTCGTGCAAGCTGGATTTACGGGCACAAGTCGCCAACCTTTTTGGACGGCTTAGTACAAGTGAAATTTTGAGCGTGTTCAAGGACGAGCCAATATCAAAATCAACAATATACCGTGTTTTGAAAGATTGTCGTGATGGTAAAGAACCGGAAAATAAAAAAAAAGTGGTCGCCCAACAAAATTGAGTGCCAGAACAACGAAAAAAAACTGCTGTCAAGCGCTGAAAACAATCAACACGCAAATTAGCACGAAAATTGCAGGTTTCATACAGTACTGGAAGAAATAAAGTGCTCACCCGGAAATAATTATATCATTGCTTCATAACTTCATCAAATTTGATTATATTATTTAGCTTTCTTCTGCAAAGTTGACTTAATTTGCGTTATCTTTCAGTTTTTGTAGAAAAAAAAATTGCTATTCTCTTGAAATCAAAAAAAAACTTTTTTTACTTAAATTAAGTTGTTTTTGAACTGGAAGAAAAAAAAGTGCTCACTTTTACCTTATAATATTTTACGGTGTTTTGTTCGTTCCCAGTCGCTGATATTGACATATCCTCTTATTGTTGTTTATGCGCGGTATATTCAAGAACAATTTTTCCCCGTTTTACTTGTTCGTTATTCGTGTTTTAAGATGGAAAGTAAGCAAATCCCCCTAAAAATCCGTAAACTCATCGTTCGAGACCACCAGAACCATGAATCGTTCCGGAAGATTGCTGCTAAGTATGCTTTAAGCTACTCTGGTGTAAGGAAGGTATGGAAGAAATTCGAACAATGTGGAAGTGTGGCAGACAAATCAGGTCGTGGGAGAAAGCGGCTTACGTCACCACGCGAAGATTCGAGAATCGTACGAGAAGCAAGAAGATGCTCATCAATAACCAGCCGTGCTATACGTGAGAACTTGAATCTGAAGGTATCCGAAAGAATTATTCGCTACAGGCTGCAAGAAGCTGGATTGAAGAGCAAGTATGCAAGTCGAGGCCCTCTAATCAGAAAAGTGAATAGAATCAAACGATTGAAATTTGCTCAAAAGTATGCGGAACAGCCCGTAGAATTCTGGAAACGAGTGGTATGGTCTGATGAGAGCAAATTTGAACTGTTTGGCAAGAAACAGCGCCCTCGTGTTTGGATAAAGTCGGGAGAACGCTTATTGGATCAGAACGTGCAGAAAACTGTAAAACATGGTGGCGGAAGTATTATGGTTTGGGGGTGCTTCTCGTGGTCCAGCGTTGGAAATCTCGTAGAAATCGAAGGTATCATGACTGTTGATCGTTACATTGATATAATCAATGAAAATCTGGAGGAATCGCTTCTTAAAATGGGGCTTGAGGAAAGCTTCATTTTCCAGCAGGACAATGACCCAAAGCACACAGCACGAAAGTCAACTGCATTCTTCAAAGCAAATCGCATTAAACTGTTGGAATGGCCACCACAATCACCTGACCTCAACCCGATTGAAAATTTGTGGTCGATTTTGGATAGACAGGTGGATAAAGGCGAAGTGACGAACAAAACCAAGCTTTTCAAAGCTTTAAATGAAGCGTGGCAGAACATCGATGAAACATATCTGCACAACCTCGTCGAAAGCATGCCACGACGTCTACAAGCAGTGATCCAGGCAAAAGGTGGACATACTAAGTACTAAAAGCTTTATATACTGTGTTTTCTTTACAATTTCTCTTGTGAGCACTTTATTTTTTCCAGTCGATAACAGAAAAGGTTCAATAAAAATTAAGATATAAATTTCCAGTCCTAGATTTTTATTATTTTCTTTGCACGAAACGATAAAACGGAAGAATAAGATGAATTATGTCGAATACAGCTCAAGGTTTTCTCTGAATGTGTAAAGGGTGTCACTCTTCAAGATTATTCGTTTTGGTGAGCACTTTATTTTTTCCAGTACTGTACAATTGACTGCACGATTTAAAATTTTCGGAACTAAAATTGTTGCTGCTCAGATCTTGTTTCTTGTTTTCGTCGGAGGATTACAACGAGTGATTATTTCTGCAAATACTGCAAATTTGAATCGGTAATTTAGCCTTGAAAATAAAAATAAACATGGAACGTAAAAGAACTAAAAATTAACGATTTATCGCAGGTAGTCGCAGACATGGAGAAGAAAAGAAAGTATTCCGAAGAATACATTAAGTACGGATTTACGATACTAACGGTTAATGGAGTCGAAAAACCACAGTGTGTATTGTGTAACGTTGTGTTGAGTGTTGAAGCTATGAAACCGTCAAAACTGAAGCGACATTTGGACACGAAACATTCCGAGCATAACACCAAGGATGTGGCATTTTTTCGACGCCATGAAGCTGGCCTCATACGGCAGCGATTGGATGCTACAGGTAGCATCCAACAACAAAGTACTGCAGTTGTGCAGGCATCATATGAGGCAGCATTGAAAAAAGAAAAAAAAAAAAAAACACACACAACCAGGAAAACCCCCCCCCCCCCCCCCACTAAAAAAAGGGGTGTTTAATTTTTGGGGAAGCAGGTGCGGCCAAAATGCGGCAAGTCTCACTGTCGGACAACACCGTTCAAAGACGAATCGCCGATATGTCCGAAGATGTTAAAGTGCAAATTTTGGAAGAAATCAAGCAATCCCCTTTGTTTGCAATTCAACTGGACGAATCTACGGATGTCAGCTCATGTGCGCAACTTATGGTATTTGTGAAGTACGTTAACTCTGGCGATTTGAAGGAAGAGTTTCTTTTCTGTAGCGATTTGGAAACTACTACCAAAAGTGATGATATTATGGCTAAAATCAAGACATTTTTTGAATCGGGTGGCTTACAGTGGGAAAAAGTCGGTGGAGTTTGCACCGATGGCGCTCCAGCAATGCTTGGTAAGAAATCAGGATTTCAGAAAAAGGTCAAAGACCTTGCTCCACACGCCAAAGGTATTCATTGCATGATTCATCGATATGCCCTTGCCAGCAAGACCCTGCCGGAACCATTGTTAAAGGTACTTGATTCGGTCATCAAAATTGTGAACTATGTTAAATCTGGGGCTCTAAACACTCGTTTATTCAAAGAACTCTGCAAAGAAATGAATGCAGATCATGAGGTTCTTCTTTTCTACACTGCCGTGCGCTGGTTGTCGAAAGGGAATGTTCTCAACCGAGTTTTTGAATTGAAGGACGAGATCAAAATGTTTTTGGAAAATCAAGGGAAAAACGACTTGCTTGCTAATTTCAGTGACGATGGTTGGCACATGCGCCTTGCTTACCTAGCAGATATTTTTGAACATCTGAATTCACTGAACTTGAAGCTACAGGGAAAGCAAACCAATCTAATTCACTTTCAAGACAACCTTCAAGCATTCGTGGCAAAGCTGAAAAACTGGCGCCGAAAGGTTAGTTCTGGAAATGTTGCCATGTTCGATAGGCTCAGCAGTACGACTGACAAAGGAGCGAACGAGCTGGATTCGGTTTTGAAATCAGAAATTATTTCTCATCTTGACTCGCTGGATGAACAATTTGAGCGCTACTTCCCTGAGCTAACGCAAGAAGATGCTGCTTTAGTCCGGAATCCGTTTTCTTCTTCGCTGGATGTGGCTAGTCTTCCTGACGAAATACAGGACGAATATTTGGACCTGAGAAATGATTCCTCATCTCGTGATTTGTTCCGTGAAAAAGATTTGAACCAGTTCTGGTGTATCATGTACGAGTCGTATCCCAAAGTTGCTTTGCTGGCATTGAAGATCCTTGTCCCGTTTGCTTCTACGTACCTCTGCGAGAGCGGATTTTCAACTCTTCTCCAAATAAAGACCAAGACCAGAAACAGATTGAACGTTGAGGATGATATGAGATTGGCATTGTCGCAAACACAGCCCCGTATTACGAAACTAGTTGCTCAAAAGCAGGTGCAACAATCGCACTGAATCAGTTGTTTCCTGTTATTGACATGTTATTTTGAAATAAAACGAATATCTAACAGTAACAGATCAAATCAATTGTTTTTATTTATCTCAACGAAATTTATTCACGGTACTTTCCAGGGGGCCGCGAGACATCCAATTGTTCACAAAAGGGGCCGTGGAGCTGAAAAGGTTGGGAACCAGTGGCCCCAAAAAAAGATATGCCCCAAAAAAAAACAACTTTTTTCAATATAACAAAAAGAGTGCACCAAAAATTCCCCCCCCCCCTCCCCCCCCCCACAAGGAAAAAAAAGATTTTTATAATAATCTATATCCAAAAAAAATTGGGGCACCCCCCCTCACCAAAATTAAAAAAAAAAAAAACCACTAGAAATACAAAAAAAGAAATACGTGTGCAAAAGCAGAACGAGCCGAGAGCAACATTTAAGCCACAGGTTAACTTAACAGTTCATTGGGATTCAAAACTGCTTCCTAGTATATTGTCGTCTAAAGCCACCCCCAAAACTGAACGATTGGCTATAGTTGTATCTGGTGAAGGCATCCGTAAGCTGTTAGCTGTTCCTCCCATCCAAAATTCAACAGGAATAGAACAAGCAGAAGCGGTGTACAATGCAGTTGTCGATTGGGATCTTGAAGACAGGTAATTTCTATTAGTTTCAATATTATTATTGATAATTTTTAAATTATACCGTTATTCCGTGTTTTAGGGTTATGTTTACATCATTTGATACCACTGCGTCAAACACTGGTCGAAAGAAAGGAGCGTGTCAACATCTTGACAAAATGTTTAAAAGACAGCTGATTGGACTTCCCTGTAGACATCACATACACGAGCTGTTAGTTGGCAAGGCATTCAAGGCACTACAATTTGAAACTGCACAATCTCCAAATGTTGAGATTTTTAAGCGGTTTCAGACGGAATGGCACCGTTTAGAAAAGAGCTCATACCATTCTGGTGTTAATGATGTATTCGTTAAATCATCAATAACAGCCAACGAGAGGGTGGATCTCTTGAATTTTTTTGAGCGACAATTAAAAGAACAACATCACCGCGAAGATTATCGCGAAGTTATTCAGCTTACGCTTATATTTTTGGGTGGAAAAATTAAAGAACATTTTAAAATTAGAGCTCCTGGTGCTTTCCATAATGCAAGATAGATGGCAAAAATTATTTATTCACTAAAAATGTTCCTTTACCGACACACTTTTGCGTTACCTAAGGCAACTCAACAACAGTTAGCACGATTTAATGTATTCATTGTAAAAGTATATTTGAAAAACTGGTTTCTGTCTACGTGTGCTGCAATGTCTGCAAACAATGACCTTAATTTGATAAAATCGCTTAAAATCTACGAAGCTGTTGACGAAGAAGTTGCCAAAGCAGTATATAAAGGGTTCTTGAAACATCTGCAGTATTTGGATAGCAATCTCATCGGATTGTGTTTATTTGATGAAACGTTGGATATCGCAGATAAAAAAAAATATATTGAAGCCTTACATACATCAGGTAATTATTTTGTTCAATTCGATGTACGCAGAACATTATATTTCTAACAATATTTTTATTTTCAGCTAACAAAACAAATGTGTGTGCTAAATCCATAGTCGAATCAAACGACGTTTCAACACTACAGCTGCACTCATTTGTTCAAGGCAGTCAGCATACTAAAAACTTGTTATGTGCTCTAGAGATTCCGGAATCATTGTTGGAAACTGATATTACGCAGTGGAATAGCAAACAAGAATATGAAAATGCCATTAAACGAATTAAAAGCTTGGAAGTAGTAAATGACAATGCAGAACGAGGTATTGCATTAATCAAAACATATAATTCGAAATTGTCAACGGATGAAGATCAGAAACAGTTTATTTTGCACTTAGTTGAAGAACATCGAACAATGTATAAAAGTTCAAAAAAATCAGATGTAATTTAAGAAAATATATGCGATGCAATGTACCAAAAACCTAGCAACATGAATTTTGGAAATATCACAATACCGTTCCCTCCCTTTCGTTACGTGTCTTTTGTCACAACCATTGAAAAGGTTAGTTATATCTGCAAATACCGTATTAATGAGATAGTTCCCCATCTTAGGGGTCCAACAAACAATTTTAGCTGACTAAACTCTTCTTTCTCATATAAACAGCTGAATAAACGTTTACTCGGTCAAAATTGTTAATTAGGTTGCAGTCGAAGACTTCCCACTCTACAATATTCGGTAAATGTAGGATAGATAACTCTGAAATTTTTAATCTTAGCTTGCAACGACGGTGCAAAACAGAAATAAGAAACTCACTGATGCACAATGCTTAATCTCTAAGATTAGTATTAGACGAGGGCACCGATCTGTTTCACCTTAAAGAAGCGTCGCATTCCGAATGTAAGTCTCGCAAAAGTTTCCAAAAGGACCACAAAGAGAGCGTCTCTAGTAAATAATTCTCTTTGGTAGTCCGTACGCTAATCTTACAGTCTGTGGATAGAAATCGGTTGAAATTATTATATTGATGCACTAATTAATGAAAAAGAACGAAAGAAGCGAATTTCTCATTGTAAGATAGGTAATATTGAAAAGTTTTGTGAGAAATCATTAAAGCTTTCTGACGTCTATCATCTTTCTCTTTCAAGCACGTAGAAAGAATAGGATTGTTTTCATACGTTTTTTGTTTTTTTTTTCGTATGTAAACAATCTATTCTTTCTACCTGCTTGGAAGAGAAAGATGATAGACGTGAGAAAGCTTAATGGTTTTAACCTATACGAAAAATATTGACTGGTTAAAGCGCTATTCGCATTACAACGGGCCCGACGCGGGGCGAGACCCGCCGGGGTAATATTTTGAAATGATTGCTTGGATTTTGTATGTGACTGTTCTCACTACGCTGATGTGCCGTGCTGGGCGTGCCGTGCCAGCATAGTGAGAATGCTCACATACAAAACCCAAGCAATCATTTCAAAATATTACCCGGGCGGGCCTCGCCCCGCGCCGGGCCCATGTAATGCGAATACCGTTTAAATTTGCTGGAAATATTTGTTATTGTTCTTAACGACCCTAATGGAAAATAACTGAGCCACCCTAATGAAATATCATATATTTAATATTGATAATGGCTTACGATTATATAAGAGATGTTTTGATACTATTATCTTATTTTTTTTATTTTTCTATAAAATGGACCACCCTAATGCAAAACAAGTGAACCACCCTAATGAAATATCACATAAAATATGCTAGCAGTTGCCAACGATGATATAAGACATGTTTCAGTACTATTGCCATGGATATCTCAGCAATTGAATTCAAATCCTCCATATCAAATTCATTTCACTCCTCCACCTCAAAAAATTTCTAAGTCCCAAAAAGTCCCAAGTCCCAAGTTTTTTCAAAAATTTTTTTTTCGAGATAACACCAGATCTCGACGTTTCATGCATTTCTAAGACATTTGGCATCAAAAACAAAAAATCGATTTCGGAATTTTCACGTACCCCCCCCCCCTTGGGAAATTTTTCGTGTTTCAAAAATGTCAAACTTTGACCGCTTTGGTCCAACACTTAACGAAGTCCGATTGAGCTCAAATTTTGCATGGGGACTTTTTTTTAGGAGACGAAACTTTTGAGCACTACCCGTTTTTGAAATTCGATGGTCAATTTTTTCCCATACATGCCATTGGCACCCTAATGTACATGGTGAAAGTATTGAAGCATATGTTGGAACGCTTTTTCTTGATGGAGAGTGCTCCGCATTCGGTGAACTATCAACCACAAAAAGTAAGAAAAAATTCTCTCGCCAGGACGGGGAGAGTGGAATGGGAACCAGCTGTATGTGACGGTACAGTAGGGGCGGACGCAAGTTGTCAACGAAGCTGTCAACAAGACTGTCAAGGTGACAGACACGAATCAGCAGAAGGAAGATAGAGGAAAAAAGAAGAAAGGTCATTATACTGTGTAGAGTGAATTACGATTGAAAAAAAGGTGGAATTGAATTCTAATTATCTGATTTGCTTAAAATAACTAAAAATTATATTTTGTAGCTAAGATTATAAATCTAAACTTTTTATTAAAGTTAGTTGCTTACGAATACATTTTGTGCATTCAAGAAATTGTAAGTTCCTGTTCTTGTAATTGTGAAACCTTAACCTAACTTACATACTACAATACAATACTACAGGAAAGAACAAAACCTATTGTCTGGAAAGGAATTGTCCTTAAGTTATAGCCACGGATCGATTTTCTTCGAGCAATCTTACAACGGCTGTGTTTTGTAGTAGAGTAGCTTTAGCTGTAAGTTTTATTCAGTATTAGGTTTACAAATATAGTTCATAGGTTTCAGTTTACTTACAAAAATCGGTTTGTGGCTATAACTTAAGGACAATTCCTTTCCAGACAATAGGTTTTGTTCTTTCCTGTAGTATTGTATTGTAGTATGTAAGTTAGGTTAAGGTTTCACAATTACAATGACTATGACAATTACTATGACAAGTTCAGTTTTGGAGATTAATGCGCGAAAAAGTTTAGCTGTAATGAATAATGCCCGCGCGCGGTCTGAGGCGATTCATTCCGAATCCGATCGGTTGCAAATTGGCAAAAAGCGTAAAATTCAAACAAGCGATAACGATGCAATTGATGATGTTTTTCAAGGCAACGCAACTTTTGCGGATGTCGTAAAGAGGCGCAATGAAAATGTAAATGATAAAAGTAAACAAAATAGTAATATTAATGGTAATAGTAGTAACAAAAGCAATCGTAAGGCTCGTCCGGTCATTGTGATCAAACCAAAAGAGTCCAAACAAGCTTGCGATGATACTCGTAATTTTGTGAAAACTAATTTAGATCCAGAAAACACACAAAATTAGTAATTTTAGGAATGGAAAAGATGGTGCCATTATTGTTGAATGTGCCATCGGAGCAAATGTAACTAATGTGAAAAATGGTATTGAAAGCAATCTGGGTGACAATTATAGTGCTGTTGTTCCCACGTCGGTGCCAAGATTGAAAGGACACATCAACTACTGATCACTCAACAGACTGGAAAGAAAATAAGAAGTGGGCACTTTATTTTGACATGCATAATTTCTACTATAGTTTGATCTTTCTTGAAGAAAAAAATGAATTTGCAGGACAAGTGTTTTTTTATGTACCAGACAAGAAAAGAACATAATAAATATGCCATCAAAACAACAAAACCATAGAATCTTTCACTTATTTTACAGTTTGCTGCACAAAAAGGAGAAACTGGGGTAGGTGGGCACTTTTTTCGGGCGGTGACTGTACATGCATAATTTTGCGAAATTGGCAATTTTATCCAGTTGGACATTTAAAGTGGACAGTGATAAGCGAAACGCGGTTAAACCACAGACAGTGACTTTTGCTACCCTAGCGAGAAGAGAATCAGCAAGCACCCAATATGAGCAGTTAATGGAAATGTGAAGGTCAACAACAACAGCGCAAATAGACGAGGAGCGCCGCACCGGAGGAACGAGGAGCCGTGCCGGAGGACAACCCAAGCAGGCATCATTCCACTAGATAAGTGAATTATGTAATGACAGAGTGCTAATTATAGTAAAATGAGTGATGAAAATTAACAAAATTTAGATCATTTAATTAGATTTGAACAAAATTTAAGAAAGTCTGTTAATAGCACACATTACACAAAGCACTTCAGAAGCAAATGTGAAATTAGCTTTAGAACTTTAGACGAGGATCTTATTAAATCTCAAAATAGTATTCCAGATAAAGAGTTCTTTTTTTTTTAACCAATTTATTCCAGCCGATAAATTGATAGCAATGGGCATTTTACACACACAAAAATCGATTCTGCTGAGCTGCGTCGTTTTCGCGAAAAAAATCAAACAGTAATTCGTAATTTAACTTGAACTAACAGTGAAATCATAAAATCTCCGCGTGCATTGTGTAAGCCGTAGTAAATACAATCGATTCCCTTTCGAAATGTTTGAGTGTCGGTAGTATTTCGCCGTTTTTTTTTTGTTTCTGTGCTTCGCCCCCGCACCCGGAAGAAGAGTTACATCAGCTTAGTTTTGGTTATTAGTGGTAATATTGTGTCACTCGGGTATAATTTATTAGTTTAGAGTGTTTTTCCGCTTTGTCGCGAGTGAATCGATGATTATTAGCAGTTTTGAAGCTCGAAATAGAGTCGCCTCATTGCGGGGATTTGCATCATTGGCAGTGTGTGGAGTGAAAAAAAAAAGAAGACGAGTGCAATGTAGAGAACAGCCATTTGCTGGTCAGAAGCAGCAAACGAAAACAACGCGCATGGACGGGTGAAAAGCTTGCACATAATTTCAGGTGCATTCACCACGGGGTGTACAGAATTTTGTTATGCAGGTTGCATATCTAGCGGGCGGTTTAGCAACGTTAATTTTTGCGCATATTTAATCGCGAGTGCAAAAATTAATTACGAATCAACGTCGACATTTTTTTTTTATGAATGAACAAGATAGTGTGATTCAGGAGGCGGACATGGGTGAGATGCAGTAGAGCTATCACTTTCTAGCTCCCGGATTAAAACTGCTTCCAATAGTCACTTGAATGATTGTTATAAACAGATTTCTTCCATAATACCATTGCCGGCCGATGGGTGTTAGATTGGACACACACAGAAATTTCCTGGTTTAAGACTGATTTACAGGTCGGGAAAAGCGTCATGGGATTTGTGCGGCTGTGTGTTTTAAATGAAGCCCGGGATTTGAATTACCGTGGCGGGAAATAAATCTACACAAAAATTACAGTTTTCTTGAAGTGTAAACCCAATTTGAAGCGCAATTTGCGTACGTGTAGTCGTGCAAAAAAAAAAACTCGCTTCGGAAGAAGGAAAAAAAAAGTGGACACTACGTCTTATGTACTCCCGTGCTGCAGCTCGTGTCAAATTCTTATCACGGCAAATTTTGAATTTAATGTGCTTGTAGAGCAGCAGGCAAAATTGGCCGATCAAATTAATAAAAACACCGAAGTAATGCACCGCTCTACAGTGCATCAAAATAATGTTATCATAATCCACGACGCGTCGGACCTCCTTGAAGTTTTACTCGTTGATGTACAGAAACAGCTGATGGCATCAAACAGTGGCGGTTATATAAACACAAGTACTATCAAGAACCATGTGACATCGTTATTTAATGTTGCGATGCAAGAAACCAATCAAAACACATGCACGAAAATGCATGCGATTATGTCAGATATAGCGAATGGATTAACATCTTTTAAAGACGAAATAAATCAAGGCAGCAGCATAGCCGTAAGCATAGCATCTGGTTCTCCCATGTGCAACAACCCGATGTTAGGGGTTGATATAATGGACGAGCTGAAATCTTTATCAGCTAACATTAACTCAATTGAGTCAAAAATTATCAGTAGCTCTCCAGATTGTATTTATTCACTGGAACATGAGCTAAGTAATATGAACCCTATTCTGGTAGTTGTTCAGTCAGGATGGCGTCTTCTTGGGACAAGGAAGGTATGGAAAGCTGACTGGACAGATTACGACAAACGTAAATTGCATCGAAAAAAAAAACAGCAAAAGCAGGCTAAAGTAGAGAAGAAACGTAAAAAGCAGGCGAATAATTACATCACACATCAAATCGTATATATGATCGCAACGACAATAGGAACCATATTAACGTCAATAGGACCCACTGCAATAGCTACAATGAAATCTACACAACCACCAACCATTGCAACTATAACAATACCAACAGAAACAACAAATACAACCAACTTCCACCCGACCGAGAGCTCGTTGCTACTGCAAAGGATCGTTTCTCCAGACCTCCACCTAGCCATCGACCAATTAACTTTCAAAGAGGTGAAATACTAAACCCGTACCCGGCCGGCGATGCACCATCCTTTCCGTCACCTTCCGCTCCTGTACATTTAACCAATTGGAACGCTCCGGGGGCCCTCTCGGCAGCACCTTGCGTGGTATGCACATGTAAGCATTCGTGTTTCCCCTTGAATTGACGGACCCCTTGGAGGAGGACAACAACATTGATGCACCCGAAGATGCTATGTTGAATTTCACGTCTTCTCTTAATCAAGGAGAGGTAAATAGTTTAAGTAACTTTAATCTGTCGACTAACATTAATTTAGATTATGATGA
The DNA here is from genome assembly GCA_024533555.2 of Aedes koreicus. NCBI lineage: Eukaryota > Metazoa > Arthropoda > Insecta > Diptera > Culicidae > Aedes > Aedes koreicus. The sequence goes on along the minus strand of JAHHFK020002004.1, from coordinate 58,052 downwards.
AAAGGTAATTAATTCCAATAGTTTTAGTTTTTCAACTAACATAGTGCCACAAATAATCGAGCCTCAAAAACATGAAAGCAAAGAAGTAATAATTTATTGTCAAAATTTTAACAGAATGAAAAGTGCAATTAAAGTGAACGATATTTATAAACATGTTGCTGCGTGCAATTATTCAGTAACTGTAGGGACTGAGACGAGTTGGGATGCCGGAATGTATAACGAAAAAGTTTTTGGCAATCTGTTTAACGTTTTTAGAGATTGTAAATTGTATCCCAAAAAAAAATGCGGTGGAGGCGACTTAATAGCAGTTAGTGTTAACTATGAATCGGAACAAATTTTATCATACACGTGTAAGGAGTTTGACCATGGGTAAAATTTCTCATCGGAGGCCAAATTCACATTTTAGCGTCAGTGTATTTCCCTCCCAGAACATCATGGCATAGAAAAAACAGTGGATGCATTCTACGAAATAATGTATGATATTCTAGAACAAACAGTCCCCAAAAAGCGAAGGAAGAATATAAATAACAAAGCGCCAGTTTGGTTCAATAGACAGGTAATCAATCTTAAAAATAGGAAGCAGAAATCACATAAAGCGTATAAAAGAAAAAAAAAAAAAAGTGATGAAAAGCTAAATCTTGAAATGTCAAAAGCATACAAAGAACACAACACAAAAACAGAAAATAATATAAAATCGGATCCTAAATACTCAAACATGTTAAAGAGAAACGAAAATCTCAGAGCTTTCCATAAAAAATGCATCTAGGTGACAAAAGTGGTAATACTCCTAAGGAAATATGTGACTTATTTGCTGATTGCTTTCAGGACGTCTATGCATCTCATGATGATAGTGAGCGTGATCATCAATATTTTTCATCCCTCCCTGAACCAATGAAAGATATTTCAGTTTTTAGTTTATCCGACAAAGAAATCTTGTATGCTCTTGAAACATTGGATACCTCAAAGGGTGCTGGACCAGATGGTTTACCTCCTTTATTTCTCAAATCGTTTTCGAAAGAATTGGTTAAACCTTTATTTCTGCTTTTTAACTTATCATTGAAGTCCAGTATTCTTCCTGCCATTTAGAAGAAATCATTTTCAATCCCGATTTTCAAAAGTGAAAAGTGAATGACAGAAATGAGGAAACACAAATTCTCACCCAAACAGAAGCTGAAAGCATAGACAAACATACATAGCACGCTGCACGGTTTTGTCTAAGTGAATCATAAATGTGAAATCGCAAATCATCACCCCAGGCAGAAGTTAAAGGTGATAAGGACACCGTAATAATCAACACACAAGAGCTGCACGACCAACATGAACTCAAGCTCTGGCTCATCCTGAGCCTTGTAAGCCTCCAAGTATTTTACCTGGGCTACACGATTTTGCAAAAACGCGTCAAACGAAAAACCCGAAGGAATGCGAAATCTACGGGACAAATAAACGATGTGTAAAGTGCAAAGTGACATGAACGATTATAAGACAGTGTATTGAAGAAAAATGAAAACGCTGCCGTAAAATAACTACGCGAGAGTGTATATGAAAACAAACCATCGCCCGGTTACAGACTTCTCCAGATACAGAAACAGTATGACACCGCTGAATACCTGGTTCGCGACGCCGAACCAGTAACAGTGCCGCAATTGCGACGGAAAATGACAGCAGAGCATTTCTCTGCCAAATGAGCAAATGACTGAACTCGACCCTCTCCGATTTGGATGAAACTTTGCACATGTCTTCGGAATTGGTGACGATGGATTTTCCGCCGGTTAAGGGAATTTTTTGACTCAAGACAAATTTTTCAAAAGGGCGTATGTGTTTTGTCATGCGTATTTTTCAAAAAATCATAACTCGAAAACCGTTGGTTGTAATAAAATTGCGTCTGAGAAGAAGTTGTAGTTAATTAATTTGACTTTATAAAAAATATATGAACACTGTAAAAAATTTTTTTATTTAAAATACGCATGACAAAACACATACGCCCTTTTGAAAAAAATGTCTTGAGTCATAAAATTCCAAATCGGAGAGGGTCGTGCAAGATTTTGACTTTTTCCGGCTGATTTCATCTGGAAACGCTCATATTAAACAAGACATGGTTGTTGAATCTATTCTGTAGTAACACAATCAAGATTTCCTATTTTGAAAACATGAATTTTCGCTCCGCCCTTTGAATGTTGGGTTTGGATTTTATGAAATAAACCTCCCTGAATCCATTCGTTATCACAGATTTTTCGTAACACGTAAGATTAATGAAATAAACCGGGATTTCATTCACAAAATTACGAATTTTCATAAAAATCAAGATTTTCTATTTTGAAAATATGAATTTCAGCTCCACCCTTTGAATGTTGGGGTTGGATTTTATGAAATGGACCTCCCTGAATTCATTCGTGAACACGGATTTTTCGTAACACGTAAGGTTGGTGTAAAAACCGGGTTTACATTCACAAAATTACGGGTTTTCATGAAAATCAAGATTCGTCCATTAATTACGTCGCTCAAAAATACAGATTTTTAACCCCCTCCTTTCTTTATCACATTTTTTGTATGGATTTTTGAAAATTTTTGTATGCATCGTCACTTTTTAAAGACCCTCCCCCACCTCCCTCTCAAAGCATAACGTAATTTATGAACGATCCCTTTAGCTGTGCCTCTTTGAGTATATTGAGTATATTGATGTTGCTTCTTACAGCAGTTTGGGAACTGAAGACCTTCAAAGTTCATTAATTAATACGAAAGTCAGCTGCACAGAGCCCTTCAGAAACGCCTCATTAAATAATCTATTCAGCAGTGCCGTATTTTTAAGTTAGGATAGGAGTGAGCAAGACAGCATTGAAACACGCAAACACTCAAAAAACAAAAGAATAGACAGAGACAAAAGACTCTATGTTAGTCACTATTGCTCGAGAGAATAAGGAAAAGATATGTTAAAAAAGAAAGCAAGAATCCTCAAGCACGGAGCTTAATGCGGCATTTTATAGAACTTTTTGACGTTTAATTTGCGCACACTACTGCAAGATTTGAATCGAAGCAGTGCGAGTGAGAAGTCAACGAAGCTGTGGGAAACCAAACCGTGCATTAATCCCCGCATGTTAGACAAAGAAAGACGATTAAATGTCGAAAAGGTCTATTGGCGTATTTGCGGCACAAAATTTGTGTCATTATTGCTGTCTAGCTTTGGCGTCAATTACCGGCTTACCTTTTTCCAAACCTATGGTGTGGACTAATCCAACCAATCACATGAGCGATTGTTACTTTTGTTTGACAACAATTCATGGATTTTCCAAAGCTTTGAAGCATGAAATCGAATACCCATCAAGGCCAACATTGCACTCCGAAGCAATGCCAGTTCCAATATCTCCAAATATAACCCAAGAGGAGCTGAACGATTTGAATCGAGATTTGGAGCTACCCAAGACCAAAGCGCAGCTGCTAGCTTCAAGGCTAAAGCAGTGGAATGTCCTGGAAAAAGATGTAAAGGTGTCATCTTATAGGAAGAGACATTCAGATAACATTAAATATTTTTCGATGGACGGTGATCTTGTCTTTTGCAACAACATCGAAGGTTTAATGGAAGAGCTACAGTTAGAGTATCACGCCACTGACTGGAGGCTCTTCATCGACGCTTCAAGCAAAAGCTTGAAGGCAGTGTTACTGCACAATGGAAATAAGTATTCTTCAGTGCCAGTCGCATTTGCAGCTCACATGAAGGAAACTTATGAGAACATAAAAACACTTTTGGAAAAGATTATTTAAAAGATAATTACTAATAACACTATACGCAATGCTAAAGAGAAGAGAACGCAAACGTGCGTTGCAGATCGCGAAAAGTATCGATAAACTAACGGAAGTGTAGGGAAAACACTAGTGCCCACCCAATGCAAATTTGGAAAGAGAACTTTTAGGTTAAAAACTTAATTAAACTTAAAACTTAACACCAACATCGAGGAGGAGACCAAAATCTTCGAGCAACTGGTTCTTCCTGAGTGAGTAAACCCCAAAAATCAATGAATGAAAATTAATGACATAAATGTAAAAATGTATGTATATATGTAAAAAAAAATGAGAATAGATTCAAATTTGGTAAATATAGTATAAACTCATGTCCAATCGATTGAGTCAAATTTATGAAGCAATTGCCAAAGATTATGGTAATTTGTATAAAAACAAAACTAGACCAAGATCCATTGAAAACATTATCATTATCTCATTTAAAAGAAATTTGACGCGTCGTTATCCGGCGATCGAATTTCATCAGGTCAACCGAAACAAACTGTGTGTTACTGCGCCTACATATAAAATTGTAAACAATATTGCTAGCGACATACCGTATGCGTGATAATGTTCGTACAATGGATACGCAAACTAGGATAAACTATAGAATTTCTTCGAAATTCCAGTGGTTGGGATTAATTCAATAAGATTTCGACTGTGATTATCATCGAGTTGGAGGCGGTTTCAGTGGAGACACCGATGTGCTTCAAGTGTCATTTAATACGGAACCCAACCACCCGTCGTCAAGATGAGTAAGGTCGAATGTAGTGAGGGAAAACTCCCCATGAGAACCCCCAGAAACACTCGGGCCCTCATAGACACAATTAACGCGAGCAACACAAAATCAAAAGACTGCCGCATCGTTGGAAAACCGGCTTATTACAAGGAACTAGCGAATGAAGACCTCAGCGAAAGTGGAAAAGACAGTAAGCCTCAACAATGTAAGAAAAACGGCCGTCATATGAAATGAAACTAAGGTGCGTAAAAGACAAAGACATAAAGCACAACAACCGCCTATGCGGTTACCGCTACAGTTTTGTTGATATTGACTCTAATAAGCCCATATGCTATTCGTGTTCCTGGAAGAGGACCTTGTAGTGAATTGCCGTGGCAATGGGTCGTGAAAATCAACACGTGGTGACATCCGCGACGGCGGCATCAGCTCCCTAAGCCATACCGAAACCGAGCAGCCGATCCTATCGGTTTGCTGCGCTACCGGTACAGGAGATACCACAAAGGGTGAAGATCCTGCCGCTGTTCACCACGTCAAGAGACATTAAGGTTAATCCGTTATACATGCTGTGCAGTACAGCCGCACACACACATTATGTGCCCCAGACGGTAGCTGACTACCGTGCTGTTGGAGCTCACCTAGTCGCAAAGCGATACGAATTTAACGCTCACGATGCACCCGGAAGCCGCCGGAAGGTAGTTCTGCCTGGTCTCTATCTGGTCCACGTGGAGAAGGATTCCGTCACGATGCCGGACCTGTTGAAAACACGGGCCCTCGTCAACGACATAGACGAGTGGGACCGGTATCGCTCGAAGCAGCACGACGTGACGCAGTGTGGCAACTGTCTTGTGTTCGGCCAATGAGGTCCGACCGGGAAACACTTCTATCACACTAAAGAAGATGAATGGACAGGAGTACGAGATGGAGCTGCATAGTTTTGGCATGAACAACGCGCACAGGTCGCTACTCCAGGCTGTCGTTATAATCCGAATCCAAAAGGTTAAAAACCTAAGAGAAGTCTTCAGAAATTTAACCCTCAGTCCCTTTACTGGCTAAAGGAAAATCGATATTAACCACTGCAACCTACCGCAAGTGAGAGTTTTTTCATAAACAAACAAAGGAAGTATACGTGAACATTGGAAAGAAAATTATCCCGACCACAACGCCGAGTGAGATCGCTTCACCTCTATAAGCATTCATAGCACAAGCCACCATGGCATGTGCACCACCACCCGCAGCCCCCAAGGCTAATGAACCGCCCGCCCCAGCCGCAGCACCCCCGAGTACCCCAACCGCTGGCCCCTCCCGCCCCAAAGCCCTCCGCACCCTCCAAACCCCCAGCCCCATCCTCCTACACCATCCCCCTAACCCCGAAGGATACCCTACAGTTTGGCACCGTCGAATCAGATGGAACCTCCCAGGAACATATTCTATCTATTGACAACCAGAACTTCATAATCGCTGAGACATGGAACCATCTACATAACCTAACGACCGTAGATTTACCGTTAACTATTGACCAGTTTACGTGTATGTGGAAGACCTTGATCGATTTCCGAGCACAGCAGATTAACGAAACGCCGTCGCCTGAACTACCGCATAATCCTCGATCCGAATATGCTGGCACCAGCCCCACTTGTCGACCTTCTTGACTCACTAGGAGTCTACCTTGACAAGCACTCAGGAATCACGCACTACATCTTGCCACCACCCCGCCCTGCAGAGAACGCACCAGAATGGATGACCGTCCATCCCCTACTCTGACAACGTTGGGCAAGGATGATGATTAGGATGAAGCGCGCATTCACCATGCTACCGATCCCCCTTGCAAAACACATTGAAGATCGTCCACTAATGCTCACGACACGCCAAGAGCTAGACGACAACATTGTTATCACAAGATGCAAGCACCAGGGACCAACAGCAATGGATGGATTAGTACGCACCTTCTCAGAAGAACTGTTCGCAGACCCGATACCTGTAGCACATTGCCACATTCGCATGACGCCAAAGATTCATCCGCCCTTCCGCAGTCCTCGAGTATTTGGACTCGTACAGACTAGAATATGTACCTTAAGGTAACATAATATCATGAAGTCGATCTAACATCCCGCCGACCACTCCACAATTACCGACCTCCCACCACAGTTAAATAACCTTACAAGTGAGTTTGACTGACCTATGATCCAATCGATGATACCGACCACACTACAACACCCAGCAACACTCAGAAATCTGGTCACAGTTTACTGCACTTTTGGAATGGGTGCTCTGCGTATGCTTTCCACATTCATGGTGATCCCGATATTATTGGAAACCAGGACGCTTCGCATATGTTATTCCATGCGGTTATGTGCAGTCACAAAGAAAACTTGAACCTTCTAAGTTAGATGACTGAAAATCAGTTCAAAACAAGGCGTGAACTTGGTGATGTTTTCAGAGGGAGAGCAACGTCAGAAAAGGACGTTCGTGTTCAGATCATTTCGTTCAAGGGATTTACAAAACTTGCGAGTGCAGCTCAGACGGACTTTCTGCGTGGAGGGGAAACACTGGTCTTGATAGAAACAAATATACCAACATTTGAAACCGTGACAGTCGAGTTCGCAAAAAAACACATTTGTAAGTGAACATGTAACGCAGCGACTGAAGGAAAAACTATTTTCGTCGGAGGCAATTGGCGCATACAGTCAATTCGCAGGGACAATCCACCTAACGTGCCTCAGGCTCGTCCAATTGAAAAGTTTTGGAGTGTTCTCAAACGCATGGTGTACGACAATGGCTGGGAAGCTAACAATGAGCAACAATTGGTTAATCGAATCAAGCGGAAGATGAAAGAAATAGACATAGACACCGTCCAGAACCTGATTCAACATGTTCGCCGTACACTGCGTAAAATCGAAGATAATGGTCCATTGAGCGTACTGTAAATATATTTTTCCACAATTTATTAATAGAATAAAATACCCTGAAGAGCATTTTAAAATCCGATTGTTGGATTTCAAGTACCATGCTTTTGAATTTTTCCCAGGACTTATGTTACATATGTTAAGTGAACCCGAATTGTAAATTATGACACATGTTCAACTATAAAAACCCTTGAAAAAAAAAGAACTTTTCAGTCTATGTTCATACACAAGACCTTGCTTTTCGATGCAATGTTCGGCTAGTCCGGATACACTGCAAATCGAAGTAATCCTTTAGCAAAGTGCTCTACAGCTCTCCAACTGTAGATACCACTAACTGCTTTGGCCCTCTTGTCTGAACGAATGCGCGTAAGGCTAACCAAAGCCTGGCTAGAACGAATCAGCACCGCGAAATATTGCTCGCCGAAAGGAGCAATATTATATGGCGACCTCATGACAGTCAAAAAACCTGTCCGCGGTAAAAGTGAAACCGATTTAATACAGTGAACCAAATGTACGAATCTTGTACCAAGTTAAGACTTTTTTCCGATAAATTGTTAAAAGTGAGTGAAGTGATGTCTGATGAAGAAAGCCGCCAAACAAGACCACGAAAAAGTGGACCCTGTGAAAACAAGTGTTGTGAAGACTGGCTGATAACCTATTGGAAAAAGAACTATAAAAAATTTCGAATTCTCGAAAGACGAGTTTTGTTCGGTGATGAAAAGTAAAGTGCAGAGAAACTAGAAACACTACCAAGAACATTAAGGTGAAATAAATCAGAACACTAGTTATGGGCAATGAAGAGTCCAAGTCAACGGTTAACCATAATGGTGACCAACAGGTGAAAATAATAAATGTGCAAAGTGAACACTCAATCAAACTCGATAACCATGAGTTCATGCTATGGATTATCTTAGCAGTGGTTATAGGACACCTATTAATTACGGTAGTGATTGAAGTAAAGCGCTATCTCAATAAAAAAGCGTTCAAAAAGGCAAGATCAATAATTGCCCTAAATGAAACCTCAATTGGGAAGTAAAAAAAGAAAAGGTCGAAATGTCGGCTAGAGACGAATTGAACATTTTGGCAAAAGCCATACAAAGTGCTTTAAGAAATAAAAATCCATTAGTGAAGATCGTGATAAAGAACAATACCATAAAGAAAATTACACACCTGTTAGAAGCTCGGAACTTAATCAAAATAAAATCGATTAAAGGAGTCAAATTCGAACTTTTAGTGACTGCAAATGATTTGTGTTTGATGAACGGCAAAATCATCAGAGCAAAAGACGTGCTTGAATTTTCGCGCAAAGTGTTGCCTCACATATCAGGCATATTAATAATCACGACGCCGCGAGGTATCATGTCGCACGAAGATGCCCATGAGAAAAATGTAGGCGGAGGAATTCTACTCGCAGCGTATTAAGCTCTGGTGGAACAAACGTTTAAGTGTCCGTAAAGAAGAAAGGCGTCTACCTCGCCATAAGAAGGTAAACAGTGTAATAAAAATAAAGAAAAATCATCTGCAGCAGCATCCCACTACCTAGGAATGGTAGGCAGGGCAACGGCGGAATCCGAGGAAAAATAAACCAGCCTGGTGGCAGGAATCCAACGAGATCAACAGAACGGCGAAGAAAAGTAAACCAGCCCGGCGGCAGGAAACCAACGACAACAAGCAACAGAACAGAGTAATGTGAGTGAATAATAATGTAATATAAAAATATTAAAAGCAAAATGTAATACATACCTATTTTTTTCTCTAATGTCTTGCAATAATTTTTGAAAATATCACGACATAAGGTTTTATACGTCTTTTGTGGAGTTTTATTGTAAACAATTTTTTTTTAACAATGATATGAATATCCCAGAATTAGAAAGTAAATTAACAGAACTTCTAATTTTGGAGTCAAATTTAAAAAAGTAAGTAAATACGAAGTATCTATTTAAGACGTTAATCCAAAAGAAAGAAAAAAGCAAGGAATTGTACAAATCGGTTCTTTACCATCACATTAGGTTACCACTTAAGCTTTCTCCAAAATAAAGACTCATTCGCTCAACCTTCATTCAATGAGTTAAGTCGTGTACTTTTCATATCCGAAGTCCGGTAGTTTGCCACATGGCTGACCGTGACAGTGTTAGAAGTTCGAAAACTTCTAAGTGACTAGTGTTCGGAAAATAAATTGGAAAAACGGGAAAAAGCGAAGACTCACCTGTGCAATGTGAAAACCCCATAAGTGATACAAAATGGGTAATGAAAGTACCAAAGAACAGAATAGTGCTCAACCACCAATGACACATGAACAAATAGTTAGCATTGTAGCATCCCTATACATTTCTCTCATTTATCTGTCATTCCAACCATTCGTTTAAAACATGCACACCCAAAATTAATGCATAAACAATCATTCCTTACAGGGTCATAGAATTTAGTAACGAGGTCGCTTGACACTCTTTCCTTATTTATGACACCTTATTCACATAATTATACCACACAGCATGCGCGCCATGGTAAGCCAGAATACAACATTGAATTCATTCGTAAACGACAATCCAACGTGTTAAGTTCTATTCCGAAAATACCCATCTCGGTACTTATGATCTTCGTCGGTAAACCTGTTATTTGGCTACCAGTGACAGTGAAGTTGTGAGAAAAGTTGTTGTTTCGAATCAGCTGCAGCAATTAGCAGTGAATTTGGACGAATTTGGCAAAAGTGAATAAATCAAATCACCATAATCATGGGCACAGAGGAATCCAAATCCCAAGTGAATCATCAAGGTGATGCCAATGTAAAAATAATTAACAATCAAATCGAACATACGAAAAGGTTAGATGACCATGAAGTGTTACTATGGGTCATGCTCGCAATAGTGGCTACTCAATTAGCCATAACGCTATTAAGAATGCTTAACCGTTTTATGAACGTTATATGATCCACAAATGGACATAATAGAAAATGATTTAGCCCAGTTAAGAATAATCCATACAAACTTAAAGAAAGCACCTAATCGAAGATACCAAAGGGCTACTTTACCAAAGGGCTACTTTACAAAACAACTTTTGGAAATTCATGCTCTAAAAAAGAATATCGCAGATTCTCTATCAATTTTGGAAAATGCTATCTCTAACGAATCAATAAAGATTCATTATGGTTTTAACCACCAAGCTGGGAGTGTCTTAATATAATCACGAAAGTCCATAGTACAACACTTCCTCAAAGGAGTGAAACCATTCGACGAATAACAAATGAAACTTACAAAAGTGAAATGGTAGTACATGCTAAAGAAATTCAACCAGGAATTTTTTTGGGCAATACGATCATTTCCAAAGACGAACCCTTTGCAAAATTCATTAATACTACAAATTAACCAGTATACATACCCTACGATCAGATTAACCCTATCACAGAGCCTCTTGACAATTATTACGTTCTGAAAACTAGCAATACCAGTAATCATAAACGTAAAGAAAACATTTGGAATGAAGTTAACACAGAATATATGCCTCATTTTGTTCAAAAATATTTTAAACAATTAATTAGGGATTCAGATATCTTCTGTTTAAACGAAGATACTCTTTCAACCAATAATTTTTATTCTCAGGACATACATCTATCAGATAATATCCCGACGTATATTCCGAATTACAAACAGATCCATTCACAAACGGAAGAAATACAAACACAAGTAGATAAAATGCTTAAAGAAAATATTGTGGAACACTCAGTTTCATCATACAATTCACCAATTTTACTCGTACTAAAAAAAGTCAAATAATAATAAAAAATCAAGATGGGTTGTCGATTTTCGACAACCCAATAAAAAAATTTGAGCAGACAAATTTCCACTACCAAGAATCGATTCTATTTTAGGTCGACTTGGTAGGGCATAATATTTCAGTACTCTTGACCTTATGTCAGGATTTCACCAAATTCCTCTTACAGAAGAATCACGCAAATATACAGCTTGTTCAACCCCGTCAGACCATTATCAATATACGCGAGTGCCGTTTGGATTAAATGTCAGTCCAAATAGTTTTCAGCGTATGATGACAATAGCCATGGCAGGTCTAACACCCGAACACGCATTTATTTACGCGTTTTACATTATATAAATAAAAATGTTCCTAACTAATTGTGATATTTTTCCATCTTGTTTTCAGAATCTTTGTTTTCTTTGGAATCGATGAGTGCTGAATCAATTGGTAGCGCTGCTGCCCAGAAACCCGGAGACGGTCAGGAAATTCCTCAACAGATGAAGGCAAAATTTGATGAAACATCTGACAGAAACGATCGATATAGGATTCTAACTTCTCTTCCCAAATCCTGGACTGCATACAAAATGATGCAAGAATTCGGTGTTTCGCAACGAACTGCTCAACGTGCAAAGGAATTACAGATTGAAAAAGGTTTTATGAGCACACCGGAGACCAGAGTAAATATGTTATCTTTGAGCGATGATACTCTAACTGTAGTTAGGGAATTTTATAATAGTGACGAGATAGGCAGAGCATGTTCTGGGAAAAGGGATTTCGTTATTGAAAATATGGCAGAAGAAAAAGTGCATGTACTTTTATGTAACCTTTGTGAAATTTATTTAATTTTCAAAGAGCAATATCATACTATTAAAATTTGATTTTCAATGTTTTCCAGCAGCCGCCCAAAAATTAAATTAATATTTAAAACCCTCAAGGATAAGAAACTTATTCCTAACCACTTAAAAACGTATCATTACTTGTTTTTTAAAATACTCTGCGAAAATCCTACAGAGAAATGTTGTTTGAAAACCTGTGATCATTGCCCGGACTGGAGAAAAAAAAATTGACGCGTCGTTATCCGGCGATCGAATTTCATCAGGTCAACCGAAACAAACTGTGTGTTACTGCGCCTACATATAAAATTGTAAACAATATTGCTAGCGACATACCGTATGCGTGATAATGTTCGTACAATGGATACGCAAACTAGGATAAACTATAGAATTTCTTCGAAATTCCAGTGGTTGGGATTTATTCAATAAGATTTCGACTGTCAAGTGCGCTCTGCACAAACAGCCTCCACAAACCTACTCAATTACTCTCTCTCTTTCTCTCTCTCCCGCTTTACATTCTCCCAGAATATCGAACACTGATTGGTGTTCGAGTATATAGAAAGCATATAACTGACTTCACCCGAGAAAAACAGAAAACACACAAAAAAAAAAAAAAAAAAAAAAAAAAATTAAAACCACAAAGAAAAAAAAAAAAAAACAACACCACCCCACCACAGGCCAGGGGACAACAATAATTAAACAAAAAAGTACAAAAAAAAAAAAAAAAAAAAAAACACCACAAACAACAAAAAAACCACAAAACAGCAACCCAGAGAAACATATAAACAAAAATTTATAAAATTTACCACACAAAAAAAAAAAAATATTTATTAAAAACCAACCAAAAAACAAAAACAACCAAAAAAAAAACCCCAACCTCGTTTTCAAAAACGGCTTTATTAAAAACTTAAGCACCAAAAACAATATACAACGAAATTTTAGGACTCTGTGAGGTTCTGGAAGAAAATCGTCATAAGTTTATACTCAACTCTGCAAGATTACTCTATATTGAGACAAAAACTTTTAAAGATACAGTGGTGGTCACGGAAATAAGGCCATCCCTTTACTCGAACTACAATATCGATAAAATTCACAATGAAAAACATCACAAAAAGAGCTCACTCTATCTGTCACTTTGTTAGTAACAAATTAAGTTGAAAATAAATCTGCCAGGTGTCTCTCGTGCATGTAGAAAGACTTATTTATCCAGCAGCTGTCAAATTCGGTTGGACACGAAAATAAGGCCGCATAACCGGAACCGCTCAAATTCGAAATCTTGTACAAAATTCGTCGTTGTAGGCTGTGTTGAACTGGTAAATAATAAAATAACACTTGATAAACAATATATTCGTTCTATTTATGTTTGAAATACAGCAAAAATGGGACGTGCAATTCATTGTTCACACTCGGAGAGGCAATTGATTCGGAAATGGCATAGTGAAGGTAAATCTCAAAGAGAAATCGCTAGAATGGTTGGGGCATCTCGTTGCATGGTGCAAAATGCACTGAAAGTACAAAGCAATATTGAAAACCGCGGACCTAAACGTAAAACATCAAGTCATACCGACCGTCGAATCGGTTATGTCTCCAAATGTGATCCCTTCAAATCAGCTACAGGAATAAAGCAGGAGCTTCAGCTTGAAATTAGTGCACGGACTATTCGCAGAAGACTTCAAGAGCAGAATTTACATGGTCGGGTGGCTAGGAAGGTTCCTCTACTCAGTAAAAAGAATATTCGAAACAGGCTAAATTTTGCGAAACAACATTTTAATTGGTCTGGTCCCGATGGCATCAAAAAATGGCGGAACGTACTATGGAGTGACGAAACAAAAATGAATTTATTTGGATCGGATGGCAGAACGTACGTTAGACGACCACCGGGTCGGGAATTTTCACCAGCGTACACTAAGAAGACGGTCAAACATGGAGGCGGTTGCATTATGCTATGGGGATGTTTTTCTTGGTACGGTGTAGGTCCTATCTACTGGATTAAGCAGATGATGGATCAACATGTGTATACTAATATTCTCGAAACTATAATGCATCCATACGCAGAGGAAAATATGCCTTTAAAATGGGTATTCCAACAAGATAATGACCCCAAACACACTTCTCGCAGAGCTAAACAATTTTTTGCAAGCAACTCCATCGATGTTCTTCCTTGGCCATCGCAATCACCTGACTTAAATCCAATTGAAAACCTCTGGAAAGACCTCAAAACGGCAGTATCTGCATACAAAACTAAAAATAAGCAGGAATTATGGGAAGCGATTCAAAAGGAGTGGGCTTCGATCCCCGTAGAGCGATGTCAGAGGCTTGTCGAGTCTATGTCGAGGCGATGCAGCGCTGTTGTGAAGAGTAACGGCTGTGCAACGAAGTACCAGCAAAGTGGATCAAACAAGAAATTAAACGACAAAAAAATACTGCAAAATAAAGTTATTTTAACAAATGGCCTTATTTTCATGACCAGGGAATTTATTGTCATACTTTTATTTTTTTCAAGAATAAATGCAAATTATCAATTAATATGGTACAATTGCATCTTTTTTTGCACTGGGAGAAATCAGGAACAACTTCTTCAGTAACAAAATCTAGCACATTCAAAAATTTCGTTAAAAAATAGTAAATTTTCGCCAAAACGCACATGGCCTTATTTTTATGACCACCACTGTAAAACCAACACAATTAAAATATAAAACACAAAAACCTCTTATAAAAATATATAAAGATAAGTTAAAAAATATAAATACATCCACCACCCACACAGACCCCAATCCCGGTTTTTCCCCCCCCCTCCCCCCCACACCCCCCCCCCCCCCAACCCCCCTAGATTCATGACAAACCCCCCAAACCCCCCCCCCACAAAAAAGACAAAACCCAACCCCCCAGAACATGTGTTTCTTCTCCCCCCATTTTTTTTTTTTCCCCCCCAACCCACTCGTTTTACCACCCTTCTACAGGGAACCCTAACATTCCGTCTGATTTATCAACGAAACGCAAGTGAAGAGGTATTAACGGGGTATGCAGATGCTGACTTCGCAAACAATCCGCATGACAGACGCTCCATCTCTGGTGTCGTGTATACCGTTTTTGGAAATGTGGTACCATGGAAAACAAAGAAACAGACGATGATGGTTCTTTCGTCAACTGAAGCAGAATTCGTGTTCCTATGTGAGGCTGCAAAGGAAGGAATGTGGCTTTCTTATCTGCTGCATGAAATCGGATTTAAAGTATCACCTTTTATTATAAATGAAGACAATATGCCATGTATTAGCATTGCTGAAGAACCACGGCATCATCAGCGTACAAAACATATAGATATTAAATATTCATTCGTTCGAGAACTGATTAGAGATCAACAGATAAAATAAAAATACATTCCAACAGAATTTCAAATAGCGGATGTGTTTACTAAAGGTTTAGGAGAGGCCAAATTCTGTAAATTTATAAACTGGCTAAACATAAAGAAATGAAGGGAAGTGAAAAATTAACATTTTTATACATTTACTTCATAATTAGGACTTGTTCGCTTTTTACAATAACATCGGAGTATATAATTTTACAGTGCGAGCTTTGAGAGAGAGAGAGATAGTAGTTAGAGGGAACTGAGAAACGATGAGATGGAAGTTTGCAGTAAGCAAACACATTGTAGACTAAACATCGCTAGCACTACATGCACTCCAGAGATGGATAGGGACTAAAGTGACTTGAACGTAAGTATAGAAAGTTCGTGTTTTTCCTCTGAACTTGTCTCTAGGGCTGGTGCGGGCTTTTCGAAGCTTCCATATTCGTTTGGTTACGGATCTCGCTGTTCATTCGGTTCTAATTCGTGGTGGAAGTTTTCCCTCTGAACTATTCGCATATATCCTTTGATTTGATTTTGGACATCAGCCTTAAGCTTTTGTCTCCGCTCGTGCCCCAGCTAATTCAACACACACAACTCATTCACACCACAGCAAAGCACATATCTGGCTATTCAAGCGTCAAGAGCTTTTGGTTGCTTGATTAAATGTTTTGGTAACCAGTTCATCTTCGCGTTTGTTATAGTTTAAATTATCATTTTACATTGTGATCACATTTGTGTGGATCACTGTCGCTAGTTAGTTGCGATGTGCAGTCGCGCATTTATTTGATTACGTAAACATTCGTTGGCACATTAGTAAATGGCCAGCATCATATATCCATTTTAAACGCGTAAGCAGTTTTGGTGTGCCGCCACTCGGGCGGACAACGTTTAGTTAGGTTGAAATAAATTCTTCTTGAAAATGCCATCCTAGCGATAGGTTGTCGCCTTGCTTTATCCGAACCAGCCATGGGTAGCAAGGAATCAAGACCAGAAAGAGAAGAAATAATAGTTCAGCAGCAGCAACAGCAGCAACAATCACCGTCCCCCGCAATCAAGTTGGATTCGGGAATTGGACCTGATCATATCGTAGCTGCTTGCTGCGTCATCCTGTTGCTGGCTTTAGCAGCGCGATTTATATGGAAGCTGGTTACCCGTGAAATCGAGATAAGATCCCCTCGTCGGGCTGATTCGGTGGCCACTATCGTATAGTGCGCTGCGATTGAAACAACGAGTAGAAACACAACGTAGGTACGATCAACGATACGCAACAGCGTTCGTTAGTGATTTTTTCTGCCACAGGATTTTTTTTTTCAAATATTCCCGAACATGGCTGAGGGCAAAGGAAACTAAAAGGAGGAGCTGTAGCAAACGATCTATGGCCGAAATCGCTACAGAGTTTGTGGTTCGAGATCGAGAAAAGGCATTTTGCAGGATAGATTCGAGAAGTGGCTGAAAATACGTGCAAGCAAAATACGTAGGGGTTCTTAATTCATTTATTCTTCAGATCAAGAACTGTTCGTTCTTCGTCACGGTAGAACGTTGAGATTGAATGAGTTGTTTGCGCTTATTTACATTCACTGGTTTCTGGAACGAATGAATGATGAAAGTAAAGCAACACAAAACAAGTTGATTCACCTTGCACTTGAGATTCATGTAGGCAAATTTGTGTTTACTTCATGTTCGCATCAAGGTGCATTATGAGAATTGAATGATATTTTCAAGCACTGACCAGAAGGAGTGTCTTGAGAAAAATGTTCTGCCGTTCTTAAAGGAGCATCATGCGGATGGGAAGTACGTCGTTATCCGGGGACCGAATTTCATCTGGTCAACCGAAACAAACTGTGTGTTAAGGAGTGTATCGAATATAAGCTATCCACATACATTTGCGTTGCACGCATGTATTTGTGATGGTTTTTTATGCTCTGAACACTGCATGCTGTGCGTTTGACTGTCAGCTTTCTTTTGTTTACTTGTTTGTGCGGTTCAAATTCTGCGTTTTCAAAATGTTGCGTATTGAAAAGGAAGTGAAAATTAAGGTTCTGGACACATGGCTAAGTGAGAAGGGTATTACTATGCGAAAATTGGCGAAGCGGTTTGGAATTCATCATGCGAGTGTTAAAACCATCATTAATAAGTTTGGGGAACACTATTCTTTGGATGAGCTACCAGGAAGAGGCAGAAAACCCGGTTCTTCCAACCCGAAACTGGAGCAGAAAGTGGTATCTCTAATCATGAAGAACAAATCAATGTCAATACGTGATTTGGCCAAAAAAGCAGGAACGAGTGTCGGAATGATCCAGCGTATCAAGAGGCGAAACCACCTGAAGACCTACAAGAAGCAGAAAATCTCGAAACAAAGTGCAGAACAGAAGAAGCGAGCAGCAACAAGGGCCCGGAAATTGTATTCGCGTCTTTTGCAGCGTCCGGATGCATGCGTTTTGATGGACGATGAGACCTATGTAAAGGAGGACTCAAAAACCCTTCCAGGTCCACAATACTCTACTGCCGTCGTTGGGGAGGATGTGAGCGATGCGGACAGGTCGATTCAAGTGGAGAAATTCGGCCGAAAGGTACTGGTATGGCAAGCAATATGTTCCTGTGGTTTGAAGTCAACCATTTTTTACACTACCGAAACTATAAATGCGGAAATCTATCGATCTGAGTGTCTCCAGAAGAGATTGTTGCCTTTATATAAGAAGCATAGTACACCTCCACTGTTTTGGCCGGATTTAGCGTCGGCTCACTATGCCAAAACCACTCTCAATTGGCTTGCGGAAAAGGGTATAGATTTCGTTGAGAAAAATATCAATCCACCAAATTGCCCTCAGCTTCGACCCATCGAACGTTACTGGGCAATCGTGAAGAGGGTCTTCAAGAAGACTGGTAAGGCAGCTGGGAACATGCAGGAGTTCAAAAAATTTGGGCTCAAGCGTCCAAAAAATGCGATGCAACACTTGTCCGGAACTTGATGAAGAGCATTCGATCCAAAGTTCGAAAATTCGTGAAGGAATAACTTAAATTTCATCCGGTCTTCATTATGTTCAAGTTTAACCTCGTACAATAAAGGATCAATTTTTTGTATGAATAGAATATCGGTTTTCAACAACATTTGAAAGAAAGTTTGTGGATAGCTTATTTTCGATACACTCCTTATTTCACAAAACTACTGCGGGTGAAGAACATGACGAACCCCAGTGCCAAGGGAATATTGGCACTAATTGACGCCGTGGACACCACAGTCCATGCCGCTCATCAAATTAACGGAGGGCCCAATACGCATTGGATTGCGTCGCAAACGGATTAATTATCGCAACCGTCAAAGGTAAGCTAGACGCTTCTACTTTATCCAAGCTCGAAGAGAGCTTGGATCTTCAACAAATATATACATGGATAGATTTCAAGGCCGAGTTGGAGAAGCGGGCCAACCAACTCGCCTGCCAAAATTTGGAAGATTCTTCCCATAGGCCCCGCCCTCAAAAGACTGCAGCAGTGATCACTTCTAACCCAAAGAAGGAGGCAGCTGGCTGAAAACCAAAAGGAACAGCATAATTGCTTCGCTTGTGGCGGCAAGGGGCACAGCATTTTCTACTGTGTCCCTTTCAACAAGTTGTCCACCAAACAACGATGGGAGGCTGTTGCGGCAGCGAGGCGGTGCTAGAATTATCTCTCGTGGGGACACCCTGCACCAAAATGTCCCTCCAACGTCAATTGCAAAGAATGTGGTGCACGGCACCACACTCGACAGCACCTAAAGAGCACAGAGAAAGCTCTAGATCAATAGCCGAGCATTACCGACGGATCGGTTACTCAGGCCACGGCGTCAACCAGCACTTCGAATTGACTACATAACAGTTGCGTTTTCCTGGCTACCGCTACCATAAAAGTGAGGGGAGCTAACGCATGGTACCATAACCGAGGATGCTGCCCTAATCCTCAACTTGCCTTATGAAGAGACATTATTGACCATAAACGGAATAAACGGAGGCATCACCGCACAACGAAAGATATCGACCTCGATATCATCCAGAGGTGGCAACTTCGCCACAATTATAGATATGATGGTGGTCCCTCGTCTCTTGGGGGACCAGCCTAATATCACATTGCGCAAGCAGGACATAGAAGTCCCATCAGATATTGAATTAGCAGACCCCGGATTTTATCGGAAGCAACCAGTGGAAATTTAACTCGGATCCCGAGTCTTCTTTCAAATTATGGGACCTAGATCCATTAACCTCGGTAGCGGACCCATATTTCAGGAATCCGCGCTTGGATGGCTAGTTGGCGAATTAGCCTCTTTGCAAGCTCCCCGGCAGGCTAACGTAGCAATTGTCATAGCCAGCCCGAACGCAACAAAGATGCTAATCGTCGAATCTACACCGGAGCAGTATCTAGAAGTTTTATTCAGGAAATTTGAAATTTGGCGCTGGAAGAGGTGACTTCTGCGGAAGCGAAGCCCTGCGACAGTGTGAATGTTTGCGAGGAGCATTTTCGGAAAAATACAACCATAGGATCGGATGGAAAATTTGTAGTCCGTTTACCTCTAAAGCATGAGGCTCAGCTATTAGGCCATTCATTTGAGCAGGCCCGAAGGCGCTTGCTATCACTAGAAAAGCGCCTTATCCACCACCCTGAAACGTACAGGCAGTACAGAGAATTCCTTGCGGAATATCTTTCTATGAACCACAGTCGAATGCTGTTCTCACGTCTGTCGTTAAAAAGCATGTTAATGGCACATTAATTAATGCTCGTGTTGTCGCAGCCAGTGTGTGAAAAAAATGACAGCCCGAATTACTAATAAAGAGAAGAGACAACGAACGAACGAACACAATCATTCGGTCCCCTCCAAAAAATCTATATATAGAAAATAGCTATACGCAACAAGCTATTTTCTCATTCTTAAGAACTCCAGACATTCCAGATTAAACCATTGACATTCGACATTCGACATAGGTGACGAATGACGATTACCAAACCACACTTGCATGCATCATTTCAAAATCCTTAAAACTGTCAACATATTATCATCCATAGCGCAAGCATGTATCATTCATTTCCCACCAAGCCAATTAGAACTAGTTCCCATCGACAGAGCGCATCGCGCATCCGTTGATCCGCTCAATGTCTTTCCACACCATACTCAAGAACCACTTAAACTAGAACGATACCTATCGACATGAATCAGTAATTCTGCTTAGCGTTCCATTCCCACGACTAACTTTCCTACTAACCTATTGACAAAGCGACAGTAAATCACTTGTACTGGGAGTGAGACTGACTTAAACTACATACAAGTAACTCACCACATATGCCATACTAATTCTCTCTCTTTCGTTCTTGTTAGAATAGTACTTATATTTTCTTATTTACATAGACAATGACTAAGTCGATTAGACTGACGACCAATCAGAAACGACAATTCAATAATAGTTGCCATCTGCCGCCTACAATTTTAGACATAAGATTCTACATCTTAACTTAAAGGTGTATCAACCTGTTTTATTTAACTCGCACCGATTGCCTTCATTCACACAGGATGCTACCGAAACATTTTTCTATACAGATCTCCGGCTTAATCAGTCAAAACAAAAGGGGAAAGCAACACAAAATACAACAATCGCAAACATTCTGACGGAGTGACTGAATGTGTTCTTGCTAGCACCGAATGTTGGCTCTTCTGAACATTCAGTTTTGCACCGAATCGGTGAATGACGAGATGGATGTTGGATAAATTCACGGGATACTGCTTATTGAATTTGAATTTTTCGCAAACTGGTCGCAGCTCTCTCTTTATTCACAAAACCATTTCATTCTCCTTTTCATTTTCTTACCGAAATTTGAGTCATTCGTCGTGCAAAGTATTCGGCGAGAGAGCATTTAATTTTCTCTCGTTTGAATTGAGAGCTAGAGTCAAACGAATGAGAGCCAAATTATTCTTAATTCTACTCCCATTCATCAATCACGCGTGCGACTGCTCGGTCGTGTTTTTGTTTCGATCTGAAGTTTGTTTGTGATTCTCGAAATGGCTAGTAAGAAACGAGTGATTGGAGATGAAGGACGAGTTTTTCAAGATAAGTGGACTGAAGCGCACTTTTCTACTGCAATCAATCAAAAACCAGTGTGCTTAATCTGCAATGAATCAGTAGCGGTAATGAAAGAGTACAATTTAAAACGCCATAGCGAGTCAAAGCATGCATCGAAAATGGACAAATTCTCAGGCAAATGTCGTTCAGAGAAGGCAATTTAATTGAAAAAAAAAACTGCGATGTCAGCAAAACGTGTTTAATAATAGAAAAGTTGAAAATGAAATGTGCATTAAAGCCAGTTACATTGTTGCGGAAAAATAACAAAACACTTTGGAAACCTTTTTCGGACGGTGATTTTGTAAAAGATTGTTTGAAGGCAGTGGTAGACGTGGTATGTCCAGCCCAAAGTCGAGTTTTTTCGCTGATTTCTCTGTCGCGAGCTCGTAGAGTTGAAGAAATTGCAGACGATATGCAAAATACGTTGAAGGAAAGAGCTGCAAACTTCGCACATGACTCGTGTGGTCTTTCGGCCTGAGCAAGAGGTTACTTTTCGAAGCCCTCTTTAGCTTGGCTACCGATCTGAATCTAAAAGAAAGCCTTCTCCAATGCAAAGGACACGGAACATATCACAATTGGTTGAACGGGCGAATTTTTTTCGAATATGTGTGTGCGTCGTAATTTGATTCCGTACACCCTTTAAAGAATGAATTCAAAAAGTGACCTCGTCGAGAACCGTCCAAAAACGTTATAGTAGTTCCAAGTGGAAGATATGGATGAAACGTCAAAAGGGCAAGTAGCACCATTTTGTTTTTGTTCCCACTCATCTGCTAGTGACTTGTGTATCTCTGTCTCATGTTGTACTGTACAGGGTGGCCTAAAAGAAAATAATCATTATCTGATTTAAAAGAAATTTGACGCGTCGTTATCCGGAGACCGGATTTCATCAGGTCAACCGAAACAAACTGTGTGTTACTGCGCCTACGTATAAAATTGCTAATTAAATTGCTAGCGACGTACCGTATGCGTGATAAAGTTTGCACAATGGATACGCAAACTAGGATAAACTATAGAATTTCTTCGAAATTCCGGTAGTGGTAATATTGTGACACACGGACATAATTTATTAGTTTAGAGTGTTTTTCCGCTTTGTCGCGAGTGAATCGATGATTATTAGCAGTTTTGAAGCTTGATATAAAGTCGCCACATAACGGGGATTTGCATAATTGGCAGAGTGTGGAGTGAAAAAAAAAGAATACGAGTGCAATGTAGAGAACGGCCATTTGCTGGTCAGAAGCAAAGAACGAAGCTAACGCGCATGGGCGGGTGAAAAGCTTGCACATAATTTTAGGTGCATTCACCACGGGGTGTACAGAGTTTTGTTATGCAGGTTGCATATCTAGCGGGCGGTTTAGTAACGTTAATGCGCATATTTAATCGCGAGTGCATGAAATTAATCACGAATCAACGTCGAAAGGTTTTATTTTTACGAATGAACAAGATAGTGTGATTGAGGAGGCGAACATGGGTGAGATTTATCTAACTATATAACAAAAATCTTATTTTCAAAAAAACTAAATACGTGCCTGGTTTGGAAATTTTAAATTTCCAAATCTTGAAGTGTGTTGCAGTGCCCTTATCCAAATGATATCGGTAATGTTTACATGCGGGGCTTATTGTATGTGAAAGTAACCTCGGAATGGGCGTGACTCTCCAGACATTCGTGACAACCCATACAAAAATTTCCCACCCAAAAAACACACAACGAAGGGGGGTTATAAAAAGTCACTTTTTCGTCATAATTTATGACGTTCCCTCATCGGTTAGTGGTATTAGGCTTAAGAAGGTAAGAAATACACTACACCATTATTTTTTTTAGCGGTGAATTAAATTAAAAACAATTTACTTCTAGCAAAAAAATGTCTAATACTATTGAAAACAAAACAATTTACGGTCAGTTCGAATGGCTCATCATACCGATTAAAATTTATTTGAACATCGCCAGAGGCTTTATGACGTTAAGCCAGCAAAACTAAAGTAGAAATGGTAGGACCTCGACCGAGAGCCCGATTCATTGGAACCACTAATGCGTTGGGTCAGAATAACAAAAATGTAATTTTATTTCCTCGTTTGAATACTATTACTTTCGCGATACTAACATTAGCTCTCAAGCCCAGTCGGTCGCCGCACGAAGACTTAGAACAACTGTAAAAGTGAGACTTGTTTGGAACAAGAACTTCTCCGAAGATCAGGCAAAAACTTCTCAGAAGGATAGGGAACAATTCGTAGTAGTCAAAACAGGAATATCCCAAATAATTCAGGACCAAACTTTCCCAGAAGTTTGGAAGAGAACTTCCCCAAAAATCAGCAGAGAACTTCTCAGAGCTTCAGGAAGCAATTTCGAGAAGAGGACTTCTTAGAACTTTGGATCTTTCCAGAGATTCTGAAGATCTTCCCAAAAATTTGAGATGGAACTTCCCAGAAGTTCAGAAATAAACTTCCCCCAAGTTCAGGAAGAAACTAACCAGAAAGATCACTCCTATAATTTCTCAAAACTTCAGGAACAAACTTCCATAAAACTCAGGACGATACGTACTAGAATTTCGGGAGTGAACTTCTCAAAAGTTCAGGAAACCACTTCCAGAAAAAAACTTCTCAAAAGTTTAGTTGGAACTTCCCAGAAGTGCTAGAGAGCTTTTTCGAAGTCCAGAAGAAAACATTTAAGAATTTCAGAATGAGGCTTTTTTGAAATTCGGGAAGAAACCTTTCAAAAGAACAAAAAGAAACTCTCCTGAGTTATAAGGGTTACTTCCTTGTAATTTGAGGAAGAATTTCTCAGAAATTCAGGAACAAACTTCCAACAAATTTAAGGGAATTTTCCGAGAAATTCTGGAGAGGACATTTCCAATGTTTCAGGAGAATTTTCCTTGGATTTCAGAAGTTAAGAAAGAATAGGCGCCGGAAAAAAACTTCCCCGAATTTCAGGAAGAAACTTGCCAAAGTAAGTTGAAGAAGGAATTCTTGAAAATTTTCAGGAAAGAACTTTTCTGCGGGTCAGGAGAGGACTTCCCAGAAGTTCCGAAGGAAACTTCCCAGAAGTCTTAGCTTTCCTGATAGCTTTCTCGAGGTAGATACATCTCAGAAAAACGGGAAGAAGTATAGGGGGTTCCTAATAACGGGTGTCCACTAAAAAATGAGAATGATTTCAATACTTTTCCATCAGAACAAAAACGGCCGCATAGAAATGTCACTTTAGATGAATGAATCGTTGCTCTCTCCAGAAAATTTTCATACACTCTTATTTCACTCTGACATGTTCAGTCGTGTTCAGCATGCCGTCGAAACAGGAAGAACTGCGCGCGCGCGTTGTACAATTCTTTCAAGCGAACGAAGATCGTGGAAAAAATACACGGTGGACCATTTTTGTCGTGAAAAAGTTCCGGTATCCACCGTATACCGTATCCTGGCATGCATGAGAGTAACCCGGAAGAAAGGTTGCGGCCGTCCAGCGAAAATAATGAATGAGAAAACGCTCCACTCGCTGCGCAGCATGTTCAACAACAAGGATTCGGTAAGTCAACGGGAAGCAGCCCGAAAGTTCCATTGTTCGAAGTCACTCATCTGCAAGACGCTAAAGAAAGAAGGAATAGTGTGTAGAAAGAAAACCAGATCCCCAGAGTACACAGATGAGCAGATTCAAACCGTGAAATCCCAATGCCGCTGGATGACTCGGAATTACGGCGGAAAATCTTTCGTTCTGGACGACGAAAGCTACTTTCCTCTTTCGAAGTCTCAGATACCGGGAAACGACCGATTCTACACTAAGGACAAATCTACTACTCCTCCAAAAGTAATGTATAAGTTCAAGCACAAATTTGAATCGAAGGTTATGTTATACATCGTAATATCCGATAAGGGTATTTCGAAGCCGTGGTTCAAACCAAGCGGTTTGGCCATCAACCAGGAGATGTACCAAAGAGAGTGTTTGCAGAAAATACTCATCCCATTTCTTAAACAACATAACTCGGATGGCAAATACGTGTTTTGGCCGGACAAGGCATCATCGCACTACGCAAAAAAACGCTTACGTTTTTGGAGAGCCAAAATATACCATATGTCCCAAAAGACCGGAATCCGACAAATTTGCCACAGTGCCGTCCTATCGAGGATTTCTTCGGTCTTTTGAGCTCCATGGTATACAAGGATAATTGGAAGGCCAAGAACACCAAGCAACTTACCAACAGGATCAAAAGCTGCATCCGAAAAATCGATGTGGCTGCCGTCCAACGGTCATGTTCCAGCATAACGACTAAGCTGCGCCGCACGGCGGACCACGGACCATATGACAATATTCACTAAACTTAGTTTGAGGATTTAAGTTGACCCTTTTAATAAAATAAATCAGTTTGAACAAAACTTCACTGGTATTTTTTTCCTGACCCATTCTTTTCGTTCTCATTATTTAGTGGACACCCGTTAATCGTTCACTGGTGGAGATGGCGCGCTGCATGATTCTGGACGCACAACTGCCGTACAAGTACTGGGCCGAAGCTGTGAATACGGCCACATATTTGCAGAACCGCCTACCATCTAAGCCAATATTGAAGACACCGTTCGAGCTCTGGACTGGAGACAAGCCTGATCTCAGCCACCTCAAGATTTTCGGTTCGTGGGCATACGTGTGGATTCCATCCGAGAAGCGGTCGAAGTTAGAGGCGACATCCAAGAAAATGTTGTTCGTGGGCTGTTCCCTGCACCATAAGGCCTACCGCTTCATCGATCCTGACACGTACAAGTTGGTCACGAGTAGAAACTGCCGCTTTCTGACACATCGGGAGGTTCGGGAAACCGAACCTTCGCAGGGAAGTATCGTTTCATATCCATTTTCTGACGTTTTTCCAAAGAATCGTGCTGATGGCGTTCCCGTTTTAACAGCACCCGATGGAGACCACGACGACGTTCCGGCCAAGGGCCCGAACAGCGATGATGACGATGTACCGACTGATGTCAGCGAGAGCAACAGCAGCAATGACCAAGATGGTGACGAGACAAGCGAGACAGATTTCTACGGTTTCGAGACCGCCACTTCCAACAATGAAGAAGATGACCCGACTGACACCGATGCTATCGAGCAGAATCAGCCAGACGTTACCGAGGGACAGGAGGAGTTTGGTGCTACACCGAACGTTCGTCGATCCAGCCGCGTGACCAAGGAGATCCCGCCGCAGAGGTACGACGACATGGTCGGTTTGACTGTCGAGGAGTACCGTGAGCCCCGATCGTTCGAAGAAGCAATGAGGTGCCCGGATTGTGGCATGTGGAAGCGTGCTATGAAGGAGGAGATCCAATCCTTGCACGAGAATGCCACTTGGAAAATTGTTCCTTTGCCCCAACGATGCTGCAAATGGGTGTTTAAGAGGAAGCTGGACGGTAACGGCAAAGGCACCCGATACAAGGCCAGGCTGGTCGCCCAAAGATTCAGCCAGAGATAAGGAACCGATTACGACGAAGTCTTCGCCCCCGTTGCGAAGCAAACTACCTTTCGCACGATGTTGTCGATTGCCGCCAGAAGGAAGCGGTTAGTGAAGCATGTGGACGTTAAGGCGGCGTACTTGTATGGAGATCTAGCCGGGACGATCTACATGAGGCAGCCGATTGGTTTCGAGACCGGTGCGAAGGGCGACGTGTGCCTACTGCGGAAAAGTCTATATGGACTGAAGCAAGCAGGACAAGTTTGGAATCATAGGTTCACCAAGATTTTACGGAGTCCGGGGTACATACCATCGGAAGCAGATCCTTGCCTATTTGTGAGGACTAACAATGGTCGGCAGTCATTCATACTATTGCATGTGGACGATATGCTGATCGCTTGCCATGAAGGAGCGGAGTACAACAGGATTGAGGCTATTTTAAAAGTGCACTTCAACATAACTTGTCTAGGAGACGTTAGCAACTATCTCGGAATTCGGATCCAACGAGGACAGCCCAGTAAACACAAGATCGTATATAATAACGGATATGAGTATAATGTGGAGGCGATATGCGTACATTTAGCATGGAGTTAAATGAACGAATGAACGTATATCGCCTCCACGTTGTACTCTTATACGCTATCATAAGCGATTCTGTGTTGACTGGGAGAATGGACGATTTTCGCTGGATCAATCCTCGTATATCCATATGATTGCTGCAAGGTATGGATAAGCAGAAGCAAGGCCATCTCGGATCCTAATGGACCATGGTTATCCGAAGCTACAGCAAAAGGAGGAGGCGACTTCCAAAGCTTAGTCGGTGCTTTGCTGTATGTTGCAGTAAACACGAGGCCCGATATTGCCATTAGCGTGTCAATACTTGGGCGCAAGGTGAGAAATCCTAGACAAGCTGATTGGACGGAGGCCAAAAGGACGCTCCGTTACCTGATATAGACCGCCAACTTGACGATGGAGCTTGGCGGACCAGGTCAACTTGAAGGATAGGTTGATGCAGACTGGGCTGGAGACCACCAAGACCGCAAGTCAAATTCTGGATTCATCTTTTTATTAGGTGGACCGATTTCGTGAGCTGCTCGGAAACAGCAGTGCGTTACCCTTTCTTCAACCGAAGCGGAATAGCCTGCCAAAATTCAGGTCCAGAAGCAAAAAACCAAGCATCCAGCAATTGCGGCAGGTAATCTTAACTGAATGAGACAAAATCACCCCGGAAACAACTGCTAAGCTTGTTGAGTCGATGCCACGACGATGCCGAGCAGTTATAGCAGTAATAATTATTGAAGCCCCGGGAAGACCGTAGAATAGGTGAAGACTCTACGGGGCTGAGCTGCAAGCAACCCGGCGGGTCCACGGGTCGCGGATGGTGGGGTTCCATCAGATATGATGGACAGCTACTGAATACACGAATAAGTAGCCCCGGACGAGCGGCGGGGACTGTTTAGGATGTGGGGGGACTGAGCAGTTGTTGGACTCTATTGAGTTTCTTCCAAAAACCCACAAATATTCGAAAGCAGCCTTGACAAAAGCGAGCCACCCCGCTTTTTAAAAATAAGGGTAATAGTCCAAGCCTTCACCCATTTGACCGTCTGTTCTCCATGTTAGGAGCGGCTCAAAACAGCGTCTGTTCTCCATGTTAGGAGCGGCTGAGTCACCGTCTTGTTAGTGCGCCCAGGACTCTAAATACAAAAGCCGAAAGTCCTGGTGGTGCTTGGGACTGTTAAACAGCAGCATCACGATGGTCCTCCTGCGAGATAGTGGGGTTGCTTGTGGGCCTTGCGAGCCGACACCATTAAAAAGGAATTGCAACGAATAATACAATTATTGAAGCCAAAGGTGGTCACACGAAGTACTAAAAGTACCATGTGAGCCAGAGGGGGGGATATTTTTTTGCGTTATTTCCCAAGCAGCACACATGTTTTATAACCGTTGAAAATACTTTTATATGACTATATTTGGTTATATAGAAGCTTACTTAACGTAAAATCATGAAGATATGTTACTCGGGTATTATAACTTTATTTTTAACATCATGTCTCAAATGCAAGAGAATTTGTTTTTTTTTATTTTGAACTCGCATAACTTACATAAACAATACTAAACTGAACAACAAATCACCGTGGTTTAATTTTCTGGTGGGTTTTTTGGAAGAAAACTAAGTTTTCACTGGGGGTGGCTAAACATTTTTTGCATACTGTAGGTTCTAACGGAACTTGCAAAACTTAATCAAAATCAGATTCCCCAACACATTCGTGGCATTCGACATCGAAGAAGTCTGTAATTCGCGGACGAAATAAGATTTTATAAATTAATTTAAAAGAATTAACTCGCGTTTACTAGTGATAGCTCGAAAAAGTGTTTCAGTTTATTACTTTTTATTTTTTTTAAGTGTTGATTTATATATTTCAATTTTCCTAGTTTTCTTTTAACTAGCCATTGTTTCCACAGTATTGCAATAGAAATCAACCAAATTTTGCACACTTTCTCATTGATGTGTATTGTTTACATGCTGTCAAACTCGAAGTCGTGTTTTTCGATTCAACGAAAATGGAGGTGAACCAACGCGAGTCGAGAGAACAAATTCTTTCCAAACACCTGGAATTTCCTGACCTGTCGCACCGGCAGTTGGGAAAAATGTTGAACATTCACCATTCAACCGTCTCCAGAGTGTTGAAGCGGTTCCGGGAGCGGTTGACGTTGGACCACGGCAAAGGAGCTGGAAGAAAACCAGGACCGGAGAACAAAAAGACGGAGGGAAAGGTGAAGCGGATGATTAAAGCAAATCCCAACGTCTCAAGCCGTGATTTGGCTAAAAAGATCGGCATGTCGCAGAGCTACGTCCAGAATGCAAAGAAGAGAGCTGGACTACATACATACAAGGTACAGAACTTCCCAAACCGCGATGAGCGGCAACAATCGACGGCTAAAACTCGGGCACGGAAGCTCTACGAGAAGATGCGTTGCTGCTGTGTGATGGACGACGAAACGTATATAAAAGCCGATTTTAAGCAAATTCCGGGGTTGGAGTTTTTCACCGGCAAGAGCAAGTTCTATGTGGACGACAAATTTAAGAAGAAGAAAATGTCGAAGTTCGCCTCCAAATATCTCATTTGGCAGGCCATCTGCTCTTGCGGACTGAGGAGTGAGCCTTTCGTGACAATGGGCACAGTAAATGGCGAGATCTACAAATCTGAGTGCCTTTTGCCGTTCTTTCAGCAGCACGACGAAGCTCCGCTATTTTGGCCAGATTTGGCATCATGCCACTATTCTAAAAGTGTCCTGGAGTGGTATGAGGCCAATTCTGTCCATTTTGTTCCAAAGGAAATGCATCCGCCAAACTGTCCGGAGCTGCGCCCGGTGGAGCAGTACTGGGCAATGATGAAACGGGAACTTCGGAAGAGCAAGAAGACAGTCAAAGGCGAGAAAGACATGTTAAGAAAATGGAAAAAAAAACTGAGAAGATGATGACACTGTAAAGACTTTGATCGAGAGCGAAAATGCGTTCAATTTTACACTCAAGGCTCCATCGATTAACTTTTGTTTTGATTTTTGAAGTAAATATATGTATAAAACTACCCTAAAATTTTGGTTTGATTCTAAACATTATAAGAAAATTAGCATGACATTTTCGGTGTCGCAATAATTTCGTGTTCGCCCTTTATACCAAACCACAAAAATAAAAAAAAAGGAATCGACTACCTAATTTTTTTTATAAATTATTTTTATGACACCTTTACACAATTATTCCTTGCACAAAATAGTCCTTTTTTTTTTTCTTTCACTCGCGGGCCAAAATAATTTTAAAACAAAAAACACAAAACTTAACCTAAAAATACATACCGCCACGTTTCAAAATAAAAGCCGATTCAAAATCAGAGTCGGAACCCCAGCCACAAACACATTTTTACTAAAAGGGAAAAAAAAAAGCACATTTTCATAGTCTCAAGTCATTCTCATATTAATATTTTGATATTGTTGAAATTTTTAATGAAAATATTTGAGCATTTGATTGTACATTTTCCAAATGGCTTATGAATACCAAAACCTAAGCAACCAGATCTATGTAGTTGGAATTCTAATGTTTAGGATATGGAATGGCAAATAGATCATATGTTAATGAAATTGTTTTAATATTGTTCTATATTAATGTGCTGTACGAAATTTTATGTTGAGTGAAGCAGATATAGCTAACAATTAAATGCCTAAAGAAATAATAAAAATAAACTTTTTCAAGATTGTTTTAAAGGAGAGACTTAAATAATGAGACAAAGTTGTATCCACGAAAAAACCCTATACAGTGCTTATAGACCGAAATTGCATCCAAATCCATCAAAAGTTTTCGTCTTTTGAAAGTAAGTTATTTAACTTTTCGTGGTTCAGAACAACAAACGACATATTAAGCTCATCTAAACAAACGTATACAACTTTTTCGTTTACAACTCAATTAGTTATGAGTTACATTTAAAAAGGTGATTGACCACTGATTATTAGGCCAAGATAAAGAACATATGCCCTAGTGCATTATTTAGAGTTTCAGTCAGAAACAGAATGCACATTTATTAATTTTTTTTTTTTTTTTTTTTGCTGATGGAAGTGGAGACTAGGTGGGAGTACCAAAGAAATGGAACATCTTTTCCAACGAAGAATATGAGCTTTCTTTTCACCATTTGAATACCATTGCTTTATGTTGGGTGATTAGATAAATATTGGGTGATCAGTAATCGAACATTTTCATTTGAATTGCATTCTAGCTTATCAGAAAAAAAAACCCATATATTATCCCGCTTTCAAGAAAGCTGTTTCCTCCGCCTCCAGATTCCAACCAAAGCAATCTCTTCCAATCGCCCCATTCGATTACAGTGCTATTTCTCAGAACCGCACTCACAAAGATTAATTATTAATTTATCTTAACCACACTGCCACTGCTTCTACCTACTGCTTGACATATGTGATGCCGACCTAGCAGCAGCATTCAACTTCTACCGACTTACGACCCCGAATAGACACGCTGAGCTACAACAACAACCTGCCCCGGTAGACAGGATAGCTTCAACGAACTCCAGCCTGTCAGCCCGTAATCCCGTCATCAGGGACATCCAATGGTGGTGTAGTGTATGGCACTGCAACATGGCGTTAAAATGAGTTAACGTTTGTCATTATTTCTCTGATTGATTCGCACACAGCGTGAGACTCCGACTGCGCCCGCCACCATCACCAATGAACGCATAGTTGGGCGGTTTCGAGCGGCGTTAATTGCGGTTCCGCCACCAAGAGGCCCGATACCGAAGCTTGTAATTAGCTGCTCTGGGCGACTGAGATTGAGATACGTCGGCACGGTTTTGCGAAATAGCCATGGATCAGCAATGGTGAAGGGGTAGCGAGAAAATGTCATACATTCGTGTTCGGCCACGATGTAATCAGTTCGATTGCCGGTAGATGAAGTAATTATTAGTACGCGGAATCGATGATTTGCTCACGTGACACGCGGTTTCGACAGTTCGTCCGATGGTCTACGAGGTGCGAAATGACAACCTGAACCTGCTCGCCGGGATCTTGCGTAGGATCTAGATTATCGAAATTAATTACAGTGCAGGCAAGGAGCGGGAAAAGTCTCCGAGAATTGACCGGGCTGGTGAGATGATGGAGTTAATTAGAGAGGTGTTAATTACTGTCATTATGAGCAACGAGCTGTCAAGTTTGTTACCGATGAGAAGTTTTGGACGAGGTGGTCTGAGGGGAGAAGGTTAGAAGATTGCTTCGTGAATTGTTTGCGAGAAATGAGTAAATGGCGGGTTTGACGGGTATTATAGATAATGGCAAGTGATTACGTTTTATAGGTTACTATGATGAGAAACGGTCAACTAGAAGGCGGCGTTCACAGATTTTCTAAATAGTATTTTAACAAAAAAAAAATATCTTGACGAACTATTCTCTTCAATCATGTTTTAATTTCCTCAACTCTTCAATCAAGTTTTTGTATATCCTAAGATGTACCCGTAACGCTGGTAGATCAGCTTTTCGTGGTGCGTTACGGGGTATCAGATCTATCACAGAACTGTAGTCCGATTTTATTCAAATTAAGGAATATATTTGTTTTTGTAGTCAAATGATCATATCTTAGTCCTTACATATTACATTTTATGTCTCGTTAAAAGTGAAAATACTCGGATTGAGCCACCAAGGATGAGCTTGAAATAAGGAAAAGATGTTTAATCTTCGCTTTTGTGAATTTTCATTTTCTATATTTCTATAGATGTTCTATAGTTTGCAGTGATTAGGACTAGGAAAAACAGCGGAAACATTCATTGCCTATAAAACAAATAACGACAACTGTAACAACATCGAAAACTTCATCATTCCTCAATAGTGATGAAGTAGCTCGACATGCACTAAACAAAGGATACGAGATATACTAAAAAAAGATCAAATTGCTGGTCGCAGTAAATCTCCATGAGGTAGTAAATGGACATAGCACAACCCAATTTGGTTTTTTCATTTCATCCATAGCTGTTGAAACTCAATGATGACTACCCTGGGCATTGAGTATTATGGTGCTTGTGATACAAAATATACAAATTCGTGCATTGGTACACCCTGATAAAAACGAACGATATCACAAATCCTCCAACCAGTATTTTGATGGTTTGGATGATACCCCAAATAGGTCGTTAAGAAAAATATCCATACGAAATATATTAGGGAAGGCATCGAAAGCTCTCGATTTGTTTTTGTGATATCATGTTTCACAAATGAAATAGGGTTGTTGGTCATTAGGTTAAATTCCGTTAGGCCGAATTCCATTAGGCCAAATGGGTCATTATGCCAAATCGTTCACTAAGGTGACTCAGTGACTAATCATTCATTTATTTGTATCTGTTTGCTTGGAATCACTTTCTGTTCTAATTTTGAAGATAGAAAAAACCTTCAACAAGGCATGCTAGCGGCTTTCAAGATTTAAAATAAGAAAGAAGGAAAATATCTCATGACGATTCAATGATTTTGTGGCCCAAAGATTACGAGAAAGAAATCATTGCCAAAACTTAGTTCAATCTTCAAAACGACATGTAATCGAATTGAAAATTAAAAAAAAAAATACTAAGGAACGGTTCATGATTTGAAAAACCAAAAATCTCCCATTGAATTTCGATCGTTTCATGTTCCAAAGATAGTAAGGTCAATTTAGATTTTTTTTAATAGAAAGTACTGCTCAAGTTTAAAACTAGAAAATTCCCCCCTTGGTGCAAATTTCAACATTTTAAAGAAGAAGAAATCTACTATAGACGATCAAGAAATAATAAATTCAATCTTTCACATGACATGTTAGCAGATTGAGAGCATTGAAAAAAAAGAACTGCTCATGTTTTAAAGAAGAAATGTGAATGTTCTACTTTACTGAATTTAGCCTAATGACACATTCGAGCTAATGGTGTTCGGCCTAATGGCATTCGGCCAAATGACATTCGGCCTAATGGGATTTTTAAACAGACAATCGTAAATTTGTAAAAGATTTATGTTAAAACCTATCAAAAATAAAGAGAACATTACATACATAGATAGAAATAAACATGTAATTTCCTGCGTTATCTAATGCACATAAAGGATATTCTAGATTTGGCAGAAAATGATGGGACATTTCATGTAAATTTAAGCCTGATAACGCCTGAATCTTGCCTGTTGTATGAAAGATTGCAAACATTGTTGCATGGCGCATAAGAGATTGCAAACAATTCCGGAGCACTTTGCGATTTAGGCGTAATTGCATTTGTAAACAAACACTTCATCCACTGATTCCACGCGAGTTTAAGCTCAATCGTGCAAACAAAACCTACCAAATCATAGAGGTATATGTTATCTGCTTGATTGTAATGCTAGTTTTCAAGATTGAGCTTATATTCGCGAGGAACCAGCGATTGAAGTGTTTGTTTATAAATGCAATTACGCCCAAATCGCTAAGTGCTCCGGAATTTCGTTGTTTACGCCTCCTTTGGCTTGTCATTGAACGAGGGTAAATTTTACGTGCTTGTTAAAATTCATTATTTTTTTCTGTATTTAAATAAAAGACATTCAAATTAAGGTTTACATTAAAAAATGGACTTTTTTCGGATAGTGATAAAAAAAAACTAGGACAGATAATTGCTTTAGATAAATTTCCCATTGGAGGTTATTATTTAAGCTTACTTGCAAAAACATTCTACACCCTTGCGAGCGGCTTGCTGGCAGTTAACCGGAACATTCGCCATGGCGGACAAAAATATGCGTGTAGGCATATTTTTGAGTTCTTTCTTTGTTTTATTTATCAATTCCTCCTCAGTTTTCACGACAAAATTATTGGAGTAGATCTTACGCTTCAGGTTGCCCCAGAAATTTTCGATGGGACGCAGCTGGGGGACGTTGGGTGGGTTTGCCGACCATATCGATATTCAGCTGCTCCATCTCCTCCAACAATCGCTTCGAGTAGTGAGCCGACGCCAGATCCGGCCAGAACACCGTGTCTCCGTCCTTATGGTATTTCTTGATGAACAATGCCACTTCCGGCAGGCATTTCGTACTATAAATTTCCCCGTTCCGGCCAGTCCGGAGCGACAGAAGAGCGGCTTTGACATCCCCTTCTCGCTGATTGTCAGCCACAGCAGCACCTTCTTGGGTAACTTGGTGTGTGAAATGAACTTCACATCGGAGCTCACTTCCTTCGTGGGGGAAGTCAAATACGAAGTGCCCTGCCCGTTGCCATCCAGGGTGAGATAGGTCTCGTCGTCCATCACCACCGCCACGTTGCGATTCACCGGAAAAATCGAGTTGACCATCTTATTCAGCCGCTGCCGTTGCGTCATTGCCTGCAGCTCCGAAACCAGAGGACGCGACTTCCGCTTCCTGACATATATGTTCACGTTCGCCAGGTACTTTTTCACTGTTTGACCTGTGAACCGACCTCCCGACTAAGCGCACGCAGCGATGTAGCCACTTTTCCCTCGGTCTTCCTCTTCAGCATCCTTTGGAGCTTCTTGTCGGTCAGGGTCGTCGGCCGTCCGGAGCCAGGCTTTCTTTCGATGCTCTGATTGTTGTCTAATAGTGCCAAGATGTTGTAGATGCCGGAACGGTCGTATCCGGCATCCAGAAAGTGCCGCACGATGTCCGTTTTCGACGCGGCGGGGTGCCGTTCTTTGAACGCGCACACTTCTGAACGGAGTTGCTTCACTGTTTTTGCCATCACGGTTAGAGTTCGACTGATAGAGCTGTCAAATTTTGTCTCCTGACTCATGGGTTACTATGACTGATGATGCATGGGTAGTTTTGTCAGTGCGGGTGAAGGTAAACCCATGAAAAGTCGGCAATTATTGTCCATTTTTTTTAATGCAAACGTTACTCTTACTTTTGAAACTTTGGGCTTAATTCATTTAAATTTCTTGTACAATATTCTTCTACATTATGTAGGTCAAGGCACGAACGAATCCGCCATCTTGACAGGCCGCATTGGGCATGTAAGGCAAAGGAATACGTTCTTAGTTTGAGTCCTGCTATATCCAAGCCCTTCGCTCAATGTTCAATACTTCTATTCGATTTTCAAAACCTGCCGTACACTGACGGAACTATCAACACTTTCTCTTCATATTTTTCATTTTAGCAAACATTACTGTCCACTCTTGGGGCCTCAAGGTGATGAGCGAACATTTCCTTCTACATAATAATCGTTACTCCACGTAGGGAGAATACAAATATAACAAATATATCATTATATCTGTTGGTCTTCCAAGACAATCACTGAATATAATTGAATTCATATTGTAACTTTGTGTAGCGGATAAAGACACTGTTACAAATGTAGATATTAAATTCTGAACTCCGGGACAGTTTAGATGACATAGAATATCCCATTAGTGTCTCATTATGTATGTTGGTCTTCTAAGACATTCATTGAATATGTTTGAATACATATCATAACATTGTACAGCGGATAGATCTTGAGTTCTGAACTCCAGGACACTTTGTTTGGCAAAAACCTATTTTTTCTATATTCCTGTCGTCCGCCAAAACAATATATAATAAAAAAAAAATTAAAAAAAAATTTATAAAAGAAAAAAACCCCCACAACAACACACAAAATTTAAATAACAAAACCACACCCATTGTGGGGTACAAAAAATCCCCCAAATTTTCATAATATCTTTTTGGTTTTCCCCACACACATTCAAAAATAAAAAAAATTTTATATCAATTTTGGAAAGCGGGGAAAACGTTTTTTTAAAAAAAAAAAATTAAATTCCAAACCCACGCACCAGTAGACCACCACCCAAAAAATATTTCCTACTTTTTCCAATCATTTCAGTGTTATTGAACACCAAATCGATCAAAATACACCAAAATACATAAAATTGGGCCCGGCTTATTCAATCCGTTGTTCACTCTCATTTCCTGATCGGCACTCGGTAAGAATACCCTAAAGAGCGTATCGAATAGTAGTTAGCAACATTGATTTTCGAATAAAAGATACTAAAAAAAATATTTTTTCCTTTTTTTTTTTTTTTTTGGAAGAAAAACAACCTTTTGTTGCATTTCACTGTTTATGTATGTATGTAAGGTAGCCACCATCCCTTCTAAGACCTTGTCATGTATGCAGCTCCACTTAACAGCAAGATCAAATTGAGTTACCGGTTTGCATTCACAGTAACGCTGTATGAAGGGCCAAAAACGGTGGGGCGGACCCGTAAGCAGAGACACTTACGCGAAACCCGCGGGAACATAAGAATCTCCTTCCAACGATACGATCCAACAACTCGAATAACCCAATTCGCAATACTTATTAAGCTTTCTACGGGATGGCTTGTTAAGAAGGGCGCGTCACTTACACTGAAACTGTTGGAGTAGAATTCACAGCACCACAATCGAATCGGTAGGATAAAGAAAATGATACTGTTTGTTCCCTCCTAGACGCCGGTTGTCATACCACTCCATTGTCCAATTCCAGCTTGAGTGATACCCTGATGCTCCCTCCCTTCCCAATATATATTTAATGTCATATAGTAATGTTTAAAATATAGTGAATTAATATTATAAGTATAATGAATATAGCGAATGAATATTATAATGACAAATAATATAGTGAATAAATATAAGAATGAAAATAACAATTCCATTTGTGGACCTGAAAGTTTAGACAATGTAGCTGCGAGAAAAAAATTGATTTATAATTATCTCATCAAACTTGGAATATCCATGGATAATCTGAAATTATATAGCAATAGAATAGTAAACCTAAAATTTCGATGTGCTGTTCCATTTCCTTGCAATAATTTATGTAGTGAGTCTCATCGGAAATAGCGATTTTAATTAAATGAATTTAAATGCAATTATGTCACATCATTTAATATCACAACATAAAATAATAAACTGACGTTAAAATATAAAATAAAAATACCAGCAAGCCAGTAAACTATAGAAGAATACATATATCCGTAACTAATCTGACCATCCACTCATCGAAAGACTGTTGCAGTTTCTATTGAAATAATATTTACTAAGATTAGAATTTGTTTTCACAATAATAGTCAGAGAACATAATAAGCGTAGGTACAAGATATATATGACATCTACTGGTATGTTACTGAAATTAGATATAAAAATTAAATATAAAAATTAGATATGTATAAATATCATAATAATATTGGAAAAACTGAAGACAGCTAATAGTAAGGCGAAATAAAATTCAGGTGAGTATGAATCTAAAAACTGAATCTTAATAAAACTAAAATAAAAAAATAGGAAATTGAATTTTTCTATAGCTCTTGTACACCCATAAATGATTCCTCATGTCTGTGAAATAGGAAATGAATGATTGTAAACTGTTAGGTTTTGAATTAATATATATTTCTGATGAAGAAGGAAAATGCTGTTTTAAGTAGAATTTTTCGAATATGATCCTTTCTAAAAAAAAACAATCAAAACCTTCCTATCTTTTCAAATACATAACGTAGGTTAGATGAGCTATAACTGACAAGGATGCATAAATGTGAAGCTGAAAATGACTTATAAAAAAGCATACAAAATGTAGTGAATGGATGTTATAATATAAAACGATAATAATTTCATTTGTATTTACGTGTCTGCAGATTGTGGTCCTGCTGCAATTGTATACGGACCCGCACATCCACCATGAACCTGAAAGCTTAGATAATGTATCATGGCAACCAGAAAAAAAAAAATGATTTTAAATTATTTTACAAAACTTGGGATATCCATGGATGATCTGAAATTGTATAGCATATAAAGAATAATGAACCTAAAATTTCGATGTGCTGCTCTGCTAATAAATGTGATATAACCACAATGGAACTGACTCTTAGCTTCGGGTCTTGATCCCTACTGAGCCCTTGCGGCACGTCAAGCCGGCCAGTTCAGCGCAAGGGTTTCTTTATCTACAAAATTATTTTTAAAACCCACCTCTTATTTCCTATTTCCCACTTTTTTTTTCTTCTTTTTCCTCCTTTTTCCCCCTCCCACCCTCCACCCCCACCCCCTTCACTCCCCCACCCGGCCAACCCCCAAAAAGCCTTTTCCCAATTTTTTTCTAAAATTTTTTCCTCGTACACTTTGGTGTTAATTGTACCCTTTACGAAAAAATCGACGACCGCAAACCACAGGTACAAATCGCCTGTCAGACGTTTGTTTTCGGCTCAAACCTTTCAACCGCCACCGTGGTGGCGACGTCGTCCAGGTCCTGGTGCACCGATTTCGTATAATACTGCGGTCCGGACAGCGCTCGCGAATCTTCCTTGACGTAGCTTTCGTCACCGATCAGGATGCATCCGTCGTTGTTCTCCAGAATCCGGTTATACAGTTTTCACGCTTCTCTTTCTTGCACGTTTTCAGGGAGTCCGAGCTTTGATCCGTTGAATCATCCCTATGCTGGTGTTGAATTGCTTGGTCAAATCCCGCGTCGATGTGTTTTTCCTAATGTACTCAACCACTTTCAAGTCCCGACCGTGCTGGCTGAGACCCGGTTTCCTGCCGGATCGGGGCAAATCTTTCACGCAAAAGGTCTCATCGAACTTTTCGATTACATTTTTGACACTGGTGTGGTTCACTTCCACCCGTTTTGCAATTTGGTTGTACGTGACATCCTTTTCCGAGCACCAAATGTGCAGAATTTCTTTCGAGTGTCCAGATCAATTCGGCTCATCTCTGAAATGATCCACTGTAACGAAACCAATCGATTGCTCAATCGACAGTAAGTGTTATTGACATGTAAACAAACATATCACCGCATAACGCACTAAAAAAATAAAGCCTTTTTAAAGTAATTACTGTTTGAATGTTGCTGACTACTTTTCGATAAACTCTTTAAGGCTTGTTCGTGACAAAATCTAGACACACTTAAATACATATATCTCTGAAAATACTTCATCAACGCGTGAAATATTTCGCAGACTGATGAATGTGTGTTTGTTCATTGTTTAAAATCAACTTTTGGTGATTCTACAAGCTTTTAGATCGAAGATGGCGTCGAAAGAAGAGCAAGTGCGAAAAGCAATTGTGTGCGGTCGCAATGAAAATCCGGATCTGTCAGTAAAGAAAACTTGCAAAAAAGCTTGGTTTTCCTGCAAGCACTGTCCATAACGTTCTTAAATCTTTCGATACACGTTTGACAACAGCCAGGAAGGCTGGTAGCGGAACAAAAACGGATCTCAGGAACCACCAGAAGGACGCGAAGGTGAAGCAAATATTGCAGAAGAGACCAGATCTTTCGGTACGTACTGTGGCTAGAAAAATAAAAATGTCCCCAACTTTCGTGCATACTTCCAAGCACCGGCAAGGTATGAAGTCGTTCAAGGTGAAAACTGTACCGAACCGTAATGATAAACAGAATGTGACGGCTAAAACCCGAGCTCACAAGTTGTATCGCGAATATTTGACGAAGTTTTCCTGCGTGATAATGGACGATGAAACTTATGTGCTGGAAGACTTTAAGCAGCTTCCCGGAATGTCTTATTATACTGCCATGCAACGGAACGGCGTAGAGGAGCATTTCAGGACGAAGAAAAAGGCCAAGTTTCCCAAAAAATATTTGGTTTGGCAGGCAATATGCAGCTGTGGTCGAGCAAGCCAAAGCTTCATCACTACCGGAACGGTAAACAAGGAAATATACCGTGAAGAATGCCTAAAGAAGCGGTTGTTACCATTCCTACGCAGCCATGACGCTCCCTCGCTATTCTGGCCTGATTTGGCATCTTGTCACTACGCCAAAGATGTTTTGGAATGGTATAAAGCGAATGGAGTCCATGTTGTACCAAAAGAGGCGAATCCACCTAACTGCCCGGAGTTGCGACCTATCGAGCGGTATTGGGCTCTCGTGAATGTTGAAGTAGGCGATGGTGAAGAGTAGTCTAGTTACCAATGATTGTTTATGATAGTTAAATAAAAAGAAAATTTGTTCATTACCGTTCTGAATCTCAAACTGAGTAGATGTTTTATTACGGTCTACGGCTACACTTACAATAGGTTATGGGCCCAGAAGTTGGAAGTTATTCACGAAGATTATTTTATTTGAAGAAGTTTTCCGCCGTAATTGGATTTACCGGAAGATCTCAAGATGGACGGAAACAAGTTCGCCATCGAGAAGCTGAACAACGGAAATTTCGAGAGCTGGAAGTTCAACGTTGAAATGCTCCTGGTTCGTGAGGAACTCTGGAAGTATGTTGAGGAAGCTACCCCGAATCCTCAAACTGATGCTTGGAAGAAAGGTGATCAGAAGACTCGGGCAACCATAGCGCTACTCGTCGGAATGAACCAGCGAAGATTGATCCAGAAGTGCACTACCGCGAAGCAAACCTGGAAGGCATTAGTGGACCACTATCAGAAGTCAAGCATCACGTTGGTACTAGCCATGTTACGCCGAGTGATCAATATGCAATACACGGAGGGTGACGATCTGGAGCGGCATCTTGAAGAAATGGAAAATCTTTTTGAACGAATCGCCAACGCAGGGTACGAGTTGCCGGCCAAAATCACGATGCTGATGACATTACGAAGCATGCCGGAATCATACGACAATCTGGGAATTGCGTTGGAGAACCGACCAGACGACGAGCTGACCATGGATCTGATAAGAGGAAAATTGATAGATGAAGCCCTCAAGAGACGTGACAATGTTCGTAGCGAATCTTTGCTGAAGGTCCAATCCGGGTCGAAGCAGATGTTGTGCCACCATTGCCATAAGCCAGGGCACAAGAAACAGGACTGCCGATTACTGAACCAGAGGAAAGACTCAAATCCGCCGAAAGATCGAAAACCATTCAAACCGAAGGCACGAGCAGTGAAGGAAGAAACCGTTGATGACGAGTTCGCATTTTCAGGCCGATCAGAGACGAAGTTCAAGAACAACAGCTGGATCATCGATTCAGGCGCGTCAAGTCACATGTGTGGAGATGAAGAATTCTTCAGTGAAATGATGCCGATCTCAAGAACAAACGTAACTCTCGCTAATGGCAACATTGCTGAAGTGAAGGCCAAAGGTACCGGATTGCTGATCTGCGGAGGAAAGAATGGTGCTGTGAAGAAAATTACCTTGTCAGAGGTTCTACTGGTTCCGGAGCTGGAAACA
This sequence comes from Aedes koreicus, assembly GCA_024533555.2. Lineage (NCBI taxonomy): Eukaryota > Metazoa > Arthropoda > Insecta > Diptera > Culicidae > Aedes > Aedes koreicus. Next base: position 15,609 of record JAHHFK020002004.1, on the reverse strand, counting down.
AATTTGGTGTCCGTTAGCAAGCTGACCGAGAAAGGAGCAGAAGTTGTGTTTGCTGGCAACGACTGTGTAATTTCGCACAACGGTAAGCATGCAGCTACAGCCGTGAAGTCTGGAGGATTGTATAATCTAAAGCTTGCAAAAACGGAGACAGCAGCAGCGGTGCACACAGAGAAATGCTTGCACCACTGGCACAGGAAGTTGGGACACCGAGATCCAAATGCCATCCGTCAATTGGTCAACGATAAGCTGGCTACAGGAATCCACATTGAAGAATGTTCGATGAAGGAAACGTGTGAATGCTGCCTCAAGGGAAAAATGACCCGTTCACCATTTCCCCAGGAAGCTGAAAGATCATCGAGAGCTGTATTGGATCTGGTCCACACCGACATCTGTGGCCCTATGAGAACAGTCACCCCAGGAGGATCAAGATATTTCATGACCCTGATTGACGGCTTCTCAAGATTTACTGTGGTATATTTCTTGCAAAGAAAATCAGAAACTGCTGAAAGGATTATGCACTACGTTCGGATGGTCGAAACAAGATTTGGGAAAAAACCGTCAATCATTTGCTCGGACCACGGCGGTGAATACAAGTCAAAAGCACTAGGACGATTTTACCGAGCCGAGGGGATCACGCCTCAGTATACCCCGCAGCAGAATGGTGTTGCCGAAATAAAAAATCGGAGCCTGGTTGAGATGGAAAGATGTCTCCTGATTGGTGCGAATCTCGGATACCGATATTGGGCTGAAGCAGTCAACACAGCAGTCTACTTGCAGAACGTTCTTCCGTCAAAATCGGTGCAGAAGACGCCGTATGAAAATTGGAATGAATGAGCTCCTGATCTCAAGCACATCCATGTTTTCGGAAGTCCTGCATATGTTCACGTGCCGGATCAAAAGCGTACCAAGCTGGATCCGAAAGCTGAAAGGATGATTTTCGTCGGCTATTCAGACAATCATAAGGCGTACAAATTGATGCATCCAGATACCGACAAAGTGGTGATAAGCAGAGACGTTCGTTTTCTAGAAGCCAATGATAACATGAAGCAGATGTCACACCCTAACGTTGTCGAGTTCGAGTACAGCCACCAGCAGCCTGATGAGATGATAGTTCATGATGATATTGATGACGCTATTCATGACGATATTGATGAAGACTTTCCAGAGGTCGACTCCACGCTGGTTCAGGAGGAGGAGGAACAAAACGAATCAACCGATATCAGTATAGACGAATTCTTGAGCAGCACAGAAGAAGTTCCTGAATCACCGCAACCGAGGCGGTCAGAAAGAGTCACGAAAGGAAAACCACCGGTGTGGTACACCGAGTCCTCAAATGTGATCTACAAGCAGCAACCCGAACCCAGAACCTACAAGGAAGCAGTTACTGGTCCGGAGCGTGAATTATGGCTAGCAGCAATCGAAGATGAGCTGAACTCGTTGAAGCAGAACCGAACCTGGGATTTGGAAAAGCTACCAGCCGGACGAAAAGCGATTGGATGCAAATGGATATTCAAGAGGAAGGAGGACGAACAAGGCAATGTGGTACGGTACAAGGCAAGACTCGTGGCACAAGGGTTCACACAAAAATTTGGAACCGACTACGATGAAGTATTCGCACCAGTTGTCAAGCAGGTAACCTTCAAGATTCTCGCAACCGTCGCTACCCAGAGGAAGTTGCTGCTGAAACATGCTGACGTTAAGACCGCTTACCTGAACGGGGAACTGCAAGAAACCGTTTACATGAAACAGCCACTCGGAATACGTTCAGACAATGATGATGCAGTTTGCCGCCCACGAAAGAGCCTCTATGGGTTAAAGCAAGCCGCTCGTGTCTGGAACACCACTTTTGACGCCGCACTGAAGAAGATGGGATTCACGCAGTCCAAGAACGATTCCTGCCTCTATTATCGTGGAACAGGTGACGATCGCGTTTACCTAGCTGTTTACGTTGATGACATCGTTGTGGCCTGTCGCACTGAGGACGAGTACCAGGCCATTATTCGGGGACTGAACAAACATTTCAAAGTGACGTCGTTGGGCGATATTCGCAATTTTCTTGGAGTTGAAGTCAGACAAGCCAAAGGATCAATTTCGCTGAATCAAAGCAGGTACATTCGGAAACTCCTGAGCCGATTCGGAATGGATGAAGCCCCACCCCCCAAGGACCCCCACACCCCCCCTCCTTTTCTTCCCCCCCCCCCCCCCCCCACCCCCACCAACCGTCCCCCCCACCCCCCCCCCCCCCCCCCACCACCTCCCTTTCCCCGCGCACCTTGTGCCCCCCCCTCCCCCTCCTACTCCTCCTGTTTCGTTTTATTTCTCTGTCCCTTGCCTACTGATAACTATTTTTGAGGATAATCAGTCCTGCATCAAGCAACTGATCCCAAGTAACAATTTCAGTTCTATTCCAGCCGTATAGCATTCCTCCCGGCTTTGTTGATGACACTACATTCAAAACTGTTTTGTCCATCAACACCTCCTCTATGCATCTTTAAAGCCGAAATGTGTACAAAGTGGCCCACTCTATAGACAGTTGTGAAAACAAATTAATAAAACCTTTCTAAGACCATAAAGATTTTGAAAATGTTCTAGTGAAAGATGTTATGACCACTTGAGAACCATCATAAAACCTATTGGCCGCCATCAAAACCAGCATAGGGCTGAATGGCCACAGCTGTCAAACTGCACGGCGATATCGTGGTTGGTTTTTGTTGTTTTGCTTTGTTACTCTTCTGATTCATTCAACAGTAAATAATGGATAAGAAAAAAGTTCTACTGTTGCGGGAAATTATGATTGATAGCAAAATAAATAAAACAAATTGAGTTTTTTTTATAGCGTATCATGCTCCAAATCATATGCGCATTTAATTTTATGGTGAATATTGGCATGATAAAAGCTGAAAATTAATGCGCCTTGGAAATTATGCGAGTTTGCAACAACAAAAACAAAATTGAAAGAAATATATTCCGTAAATTAATCATGAAACTCCTGAAAATTGATGGAATTCAATAAGGTTTAATAAACGAATACCGAAATTTTTGTCTCAGATTTACAGTTAAATTGTATTACATTTAAAATTTGGTGTATTTATTTTTCCACATTTCAATTATTTCATATATTTCAATATGGCGATTGCAAGAAATCACAGTTTTGCCAAAAAGCCAATTTATCTTAGCAATGGCTACTATAAAACTATCTGGTCGCTTGGTAGCTTTCCTCAATGCCAGTTAGCCGTTTAATGCATTTACTGGAGGCAAAATGGTTTTAAACTTTTAATAAAGTCGAAATAAAACCTTTGATAGGAGTAAAAGGAATTTTAGAAGTCAAGGTTTTAAGATCGTTGTAAAGAAGCTGTGTAGGTTATTATAAACCTGACTAAAATTTGAAACTTATTGGCATCTCTTGCTGCCATAATAAAGCCGAATTGATTTCAAGTGGCTTTCATAAAACTTTAATAAAACTTAATAAAGCTGGATGGTTTTGGCAATGTTACTTGGGTTTCCCCACTGGGGGCGCCACAAAATGAGCACCAACAACTATCATCATCCATGCAGCCCAACGGAAAAATAAATGCGGTTTTTTCCCCCCCCCGAGGGGTGGGTGCGAACATGCCGACCCACCCCCCCCCAGCGGGGGAGGTACGCACGTTTCGAGGAGCCACTGGAATACTACCATCGAGGGGGGGTGTTGAAGTAGGCGATGGTGAAGAGTAGTTTAGTTTCCAATGATTGTTTATGATAGTTAAATAAAAAGAAAATTTGTTCATTACCGTTCTGAATCTCAAACTGAGTAGATGTTTTATTACGGTCTACGGCTACATTTACAATAAGATAAACGAAAACCTGGGCAACCGGGAGGAAATGCTTCTGCTCAATAAATGGTATTTGTATCATTATTGTTTCCATAATTCAGCATTTTATGATCGTTGAAATCGGTTTTGCTATCTGAATCTACACACGCCCATAGAAAATTAGTTGGTGCTACGTTATCACTCGTCAGCTCAGCAATGTTCATATTATTTTTTCTTCCAATACAAGCAAGCAGTGCGTTAGGTCAGACCTTATGTAGACGTCATTGCGGGAGCTACGCTTCAGTTTCGGGAAAAGTTGAGTCACTCATCGACTGAGTAACTCCACTTTTTACGAAACTGAGTGGTAGTTTCCATGCAACTGAGTGAAGTGGACTTACATTGAGTTAAATTTATTCTTGATTGATTTATAACTGACTTCCAGCTGCATTTCGATAAATTCCGTTTGTGCATTACCTGCTTTCTTTCCCCATCAATGACACACCAGTCGTAAATGTATCTACCTTCAACAGCTATTAACATTTCCGGTCCTTCCAAAATGTCAATCGATCATAAAGAAAAAATCAAATATCAAACCAGTGGCAATCTTTAACGACATTTTAATTTCGCCATTTAGCAACCAATTACCTTCCCAGAGCCGGCAATTTCAGACACACCATTCAGCGCGCCAATGAGAAATGCCTCCCATCATCATCATCATCATCATCATCACCACCAACTATCATCATACGGCAATTGTTATGGGATCCTCCGCCACCAAACCCGTTAGAGGTGCCTCCGACTTCTGCCGCAGTAGCTAGCACCGTATAATTGAATCTAACTCGAACAAATAGAATTGCTCACTTCTATCTGCTCCTCCACAGCCGCACCACCGCCCCGATCCGGAACGGCCAATTAAACAAGTGTCTGGCAAGCTGAATACCACGCCACGACAACAACGTTCGCACACCGTCGGTGATGAGATGAATTATTAGCCCGACTCAATTCATAAATCAAGTGCTGGTTTTAGAATTTAATCACGGTATTTACACAATCGACCGGACTTGACAAACGACGCGAGTGGGGTTCGAGTCTCCGCTTGAGCAAAGATCAAGTCACGCCACGTTGTGGAATACAACCACCACCGATCGGGCATTCATTTGCAAATAACAACTCTTTTACACTTTGCTCAGTACCTACTAATTAACAGATGGCGGCGGCGATTCAATCGGTAGCGATCGCTAATGAGTGATAATTCAATAATTGCTATTGTTGGAGAGCCGAGATTCCCGGAGACCGGGAGCTGAAAAATAAATGGCATCACAATCGCGCGGCGTGATTCGTCCTCCGATATCCCCGATTGACACACTGCTGATCGATATCACCCAAGCTGGGTAGATATCTGTTTACTAAGGGCGGTCTGCCTTTTTAATTGCTCAATTGAATGAATGATCACCATCCACGGGCAATCAATGGCAAATATGTATCCATGTGTAGGTCGGGCGCTTGAAACGAGAACCGCTGCGATCATCGCGCTCCTAAACAAGGGAAATAGTAATGTCATTCCGTTTTCAGAGTTGGATTAATTAGAAATTCAAATATAGATGAGATCAACCGTACGCGACAGGCTGTCAAGTAGCGGTCACATTGGCATGTGCTCTCGTAGCGTCGGACTTACCCGGGCAAGGGGTCGGTTAATCGCTACGATGATCGCTATTAATTATGGGGACTTTTTAATTTAATTAATTGGACGCTACCGGGCACACGATGAAATGATTTAGAGTGGATATTGGGGATGAGGATGATGCTGGTGGCGGAGCACGGCGGGTTGTCAGCGAGGACATATTTGACGAAACGGCAGGTGTATGGTTGTGCGTCGACAGGGCGACTCTTTGAGTCACTCGGGGTGATTAGCGTAAATTATGATGCTTTCTAGATTTTAAAGAATAAGCCTTGAACATACCTTTGTGATAAATTTGAATCCGTTTTCACAATAAATAATATGAGCTTCAGAGTCCTTCTCTATTTTCAAAACAATAATATCCAATGACGCACCGTGCCATAGCCTACTGCGTTGTAAGGCAACGACCGAAGATAACTGTCAAATCGATTTCAATGACCTAATTGGTGCTTCCGTTTTCTTCCACTCTCGCTCTTTTCCACCTTCACCATGCTCCTCCTATCGAATCAATCAAACCCAATCAAGCGCTTCTCACCTCAGTCTGAGGTCTGAGTCTAGCAGTCGAGCAGAACGAGGTTGACGTTTAATCAGCTTTGAACAGGAAAGCCACCGATCATAGCAGCACTATCTTTTTGTTTTGGAATTTGTGCTGTTCGAAGGAAAAGGAAAAGCCGCTCACAAGAATTCACTTCTTCAATGGAATTTCCGCCTTTGAGGGCTTACGCGATTGTTTGGAGGCTTACCGCTAGCTGGAGGGAATTGTTGAATGAATTCACCGCCGCGCCGAGATGCTTAAGGGGTGAGAGAAAAAAAACTGATTCGCTTTCAAATAAAATACCTACGCGGAGGTGATTGTTGTTAGGGCTCAAACCATAAAGTTGTTCTTCTATTTTATTGCCGTTATAGTGTGTAGAGTTGTGTAGTAGGTGGGGATGCCGGAAAAACTAACAAGGTTTTTACAATAATCGTGCAACACATGGCGGCTATCGGGCTTTTGATCATCGGTGTGTTGAATGGATTCCAATGCGCAGAGATGACCGCACACCGATATGACACAGATTCCCATATGGGCAGTCACCTTCGATCAGGATCAATTCCGGGCTACAGTGGTGGAATAAAGTGAATTATGGAGAGTGATTGATTTCCATCGCACCCAATTTTAATGAAGCAATTATTCATGACTGGCAATCGGCTGGCGAAAGTACACGATCCCATCTCCAATAAAAATTTCCATACTTTGTTGTTCGAAAGGTGGCGAACAAAGCTCAGCGATTAAACAGGAGATTGCGTGAAATTCAGCGATAAAGTTCCGCTAGCAGTGTAACCACAGGTAAAGTACACGCAATAAGGTGTGGCCCATTTAGTATTGGAACAAACATTTTTGATTACAGCGACCCTAATGGACGGATTTGTAAACTATGACATATTATGTGTTCCCTATAACAATAACAACATCAGAAGATTTTTTTCGCGGTACAGTTCGAACGTGTTTCAGAGAAATACAAAATGGAAGAAGAAAGAAGAAAAATAATTGTGCGCAATCATTTGGAAAACCCTTCATGGTCTGGGCCAAAACTTGCTTAAGTGTTGGGTTTTCCCCCGAAATACCGTGTGGCGTGTTTTGAAAAAATACAGAGAAACTTTATCGACTGATTGCAATCCTCAAAGCAAGCGTCGGGCGGGAACTGTCAACCGTCAACTGCGGAACAAAGTCATCAAGAACATTAAGGCAAACCCCAACATCTCAGACCGCGATTTGGCTAAAAAGTTTCGCGCCGCACGCAGTACCGTGCAACGGATTCGTCTCCGTGATGGCTTCAAGTCATACCGTGCCTGTAGACAACCAAATAAGGATCAAAAGCAGAACAATGTGGCCAGAATCCGTGCCAGAAAACTGTATGATCAGGCGTTGACAAAATTCAATGGCTGTCTCCTCATGGATGATGAAACCTATGTAAAGGCCGATTTCAAACAGCTACCGGGACAAAAAATTTACTTGGCTACGGCTCGGAGAGATGTTTCCCAAATTGATGATGCCAAATTCAAGTTTGTGTTTGCAGATAAATGTAAATACATGATTTGGCAAGGCATCTGTAGCTGCGGTAGAAAGGTCAAGGTTTTCATCACTGATAAGACATTTAATTTAGAGCTGCACAGAACGGAATGTCTCCAAAAGCGAATATTGCCATTCATCAGATCCCACAATGAACCTGTCATGTTTTGGCCAGATGTTGCAAGGTGTCATTACAGTAAACCAGTGCTAGAGTGGTATGAAACCAACGGGATTCAGTTTATACCGAAAGAACTCAACCCATCAAACTGTCCCCAGCTCAGACCGATAGAGAGATGTTGGGCTATTATGAAGAGGAAGCTGAAGGTGAATGGCAGTGTCGTCAAAAGCATCAATGAATTGAGAACCAAGTGGAATAAGATTGCCAAAACGATGGATGAGAATAATGTGCCCCGGTTGATGAAACGTATTCCGGGAAAAGTCCGCAAATTTCTTCGAAACCGAGATGATTAATTTTTTTTTTTTTTTTTTTTGTATTTTCCCTCTAAAGTTCACATAAAGTCGAACATTTTAGTTAAAACAGAATACTATTTTGTTAATGTATATCCGAAATATGCACAATAGTCTATGTTCCAATTTTAACTGGGCCACAGCTTAAGTGTTGAAAGTGGGTAGCGCGAACGAGAGAATAAAGATAAGAAAACTTTCTTTCAACTAAATTAATATTGTTCCTGACCAAGCATAAATTCGATTCCGTTTAAAATTACATCAGATGTTTTCAATTCGTGTAATTTTAAATCTTCTGTCATGCACCAATTATATGCATGAAAATCAATTTAAAATTGCATAATTCTATTAACTGTGTGTCCTGGAGGATGGCAAGGACTTCTCCATTGGACTCTCTCCGTTGATCGTTGACCCAGACAACCAAAATGCACGTATATTGAAAGTTGTTTTTATGATATATACACATATATGTAAGTAAACAAATCGTATAGAATGCAAAAATATGGCTTGTACGTGCAAAAGTGGAGGCCATATACGTGCAAATTTCATTGTTTTCCTAAACGAGTTGATTTGATATCGTATGCGATTGAATTTGTAATAACAAATTCGATATAAAAAGTTTGGCGATGTATATCCGATTTAGTTTGTGACGCAGTACGATGAATAAATGACACATCGTATATAAGTCAAAAATTTGCACTCTTTACGATTTAACTTATACATAATACGATAAAAGCTACAATTATATGCGATTTTGACTTAAAATATAGGAATATACGATACTATTTGAACACTGTTATACGATTTGTGGTTATCTGGGGACGTAGTTCTAGAAGGATTTTAGATGTTGTCTCAGTGAATTTGATGAGTACGTTGATGCATGAAAAACATAGCCGACTAAATCGCTGGCACCGATGATTCAAGGAGACATAGTGATGTTGCAGAGGAATCGTACGATACTTCGAGAAGAACTGAGATACTTTTAAGTACTGCTCTCTTAATTGTCTTCAACTCACAAGGATTTTATCGCTGCCCATGTCCGGCAACACATCCGTTATGATGCGGGCTATACATAGGTCACATGAAGCCGCCGCTTTCTATTTCTCGACAACTTATTCAAAACGACGTATCTGATTTTGTAAACAAAAAAGATAAACAAAGGTTCAAACGTCAATTTCTCGAAAAGCACTGCACCTCCACGCAAACCTAAATGTTATCCTTTATGATGCTGGCACTAATTTGCATGGAAGTACAGAGTTTCGAGAAATTTACGTATGAATTATTGTTTACAAAATCAGGTTTTGCAAGAGTTGTTGCAATCGAGAGCCTGCACTTTATCAACTGTGACAATGAGAGGTTTGTGATATGCAACTGGTTTGGCTAGCGGGAGCCATGGCTATGTTGCCCTGACAGTTAACAAATCAGAGGTCCAAACTACAGTTGTTTCTGTTTACTGTATGGTTAAGTTATGAAAGCGTTGCTGCGCTATTAGGGCATCTTCAGCGGTGGTCTATATTTGGAACAACTTTATACTTCATTTGCATCAGCAAAACTTGAATAGAACCAGCTAAAATAGACCAACTTCGCGTTCCCTACACCGGTGTTGTATTTCTTGGTGTTAAACCCACCAACATCTGTCATCCTGTCAATCATTGAACATCAGAGATCAGAAGTTTTTTTTTCAAAGATCGGAGATTTTTCACAATGTTTTTCCCATTGGTTTGACCAAATCATTTTTACTGCCAGTAGTGCGTCGTTAGCAGACAACGAGGAATACTTGCTCTTTCGTTTGACTGAAGGTGAATGTGTAAATGCATGCATTTCATTAAAACGCTAATCATGACCATCAATAAACCGATTGTTCACTTTGAAGACTTCATTACTTTTCATTTCAATGCAATCGAAATACTATTCGGAATCGGAATTTGACATCAAATTAGTCATAAAATCCACAACAGTCACATTTCCGGGAACTTTCCCATTTCAAACTAGTCAGCATTTTCCGAAAACTGCAGTCGCTGTAAAAAAAAAAACTAAGAGAACCATATGATATTCAGAAATTAAATGAAAAGCAATTCGCAGGCACCGGGAGCAACTTGAGGTAATGATCAGCATCCAAGGCGAGCAACTCCACTTTCTGTCCGGCGCCAACAACATCCGCACCAAACACGGCCACTTTTCGGCTCAAAAGCTGAAATTTTACTCATTAATTGGTACTATCAAGCAGCGTGTAGCGTTTTGAAACTGTATTTTTCTTGTTCCAAATTGCTGCAAGAATAGATCAAAACATATACCAGTTTTAAAATAATGCAAAATAGATCCGGTTTAAAAAAAATACAACGCCGGTGCAGCGGTGTTTTTGCGTTTGGTCTAAAAAATAAATCCCATCCACGATTTGGACCACCGTTGAAGATGCCCTTTCTGCTCTATCTGAATAGGATGATATCAGGGAATGATTTTACAACTTATGTCGTTTTTGGTTTTAAACCTGGGTCAGGTCTGACTCTGACTCGAAATTACCGAACGAAAACGGATCCATAGTCAAGTTAGTATGATGGTATTAGTGCAAAACATAAACATAAACAAACATAAACATTTTATTTTGACAGTTCATGTTTGTGTGTTTGTTTGAATCCAGGTTGGACCACGAAAAAAGTTGAGAGCGATGTTGGGTTGGATCCAGAGCGGATCCAGATCCGACCCGATTGAATAAAAAACGTTTTGACAGCTGTTAGGGCGGACCTAGGGTGAACCCAGTTCCGCATTGGCAATAACCGAAAACGACATTAGTTGTGAACGGATGAGAAGGTCGTTGAAATAAGTCGATCTAAGCATATTATTTTTTCTTCAATGGTTTCCTAGAAAAGTTCCTATCATAGAACTACGTGATCCTTTGAATCTAAATAGTCATACATCCGGGAGGCTTAACTGAAAGCCTCACGAAAGCATCCAATCCGCACAGTCACAGTCGATCTAATTCCGCTAGTGGCCAATAGCCATCCCGGAAAAGGAGGTCTCAAGCCTCGTTCAAAGTACAAGCAACAATCAATGTGCAACTAGCGATTGGAAATTGGTTCACTGTTGTAGAACCCCTAATGGCTGACCCACAATTGATACGTTGCGGATGCGTTTGCGTGAATTTGACAGTTTTCCCATAGGTTTTCTGTCAAATTTACGTCAACGGAACGCAAACGTATCTATTGTGGGTGGCCCTTAAGTCCGACGTATACCTTGCAGTCTGCACCTTGCAATAATTCTTGCGCTTTTCGGTACCTTCCGGTACTAGTATCTTGGTTGTTGTTTTGATTCACTATGTTATTTTGACACAACATTTGAGAATGTGTTGTTGTGAGCTACGTTGTTAGGGGCGAATCATTGAGCTTGGGACCGAGCTTGGGACCGATGTGCTAGTACTGACTGAGCCAAGATAAATATCGTATTTGTTCGGGACCTACTGGTCTTAGAGTTAGTCTTTGGTACAAGTACATAGGGAAACTGCCCCCATATTAATCTCATTGTTCCTATATTCATCCTACGATGAATCAAACAATTGGGCAGTTAAAGGATCGGTTTCGTTTTCTAATAATGTTTGCTTACGTTAAATAACTACAACAAACATTACTAACTAATCCTGTCGCGTGTATATCGTTTTATTTCAAGTAGGATGAAATGCAAAGTGATGAGATTTATATAGGTACATCTTCCCTATGCGGTACCTGCTACAGGAGGGTATGTAAAGTCGTTTACCCCCTGCCGAACATACGTTGACTGCAATCCGTAGTTATCGTACAATCTACTACCAACTTCAATTTGATCATCGGGATGATACACGCCTGTTAGCCCAATGGAAGCTCTCGATCCTCTCATCGCAGTCTAGCCAGTCCTGCCGGTTCTGTGATTAAATATGGAGAGGGGGTCTACCAGGGAAGCATAATTGTGATTCAAGCAATTTCCCTGCAGACGGGTCTCTCCAGCGAAACATTCCTGGAGTCATTCTGGAAGTTGAATGCTGTTGTTATTGTTTCGTATTTACCTGATTTTTCAGCCTGAGGCTATCGAACCCATCAGCACATTTCAACGGCTTTTCTTCCCTTCTGAAGGAAGACGCGATCGGTGATTTTTCGTCTCAGAAAATCCCAACAGCGACGACTGGAATTGATGCCAGGCCGACTGAGAGGCAACCACGAAAATTGAATGCATTTTCTAAAGCTTGTATTACACTGTTTGTCCAATAGCCAAATATTTGTCATAGGCAGATAGGCATCTGACAAACATCTATGATATCTGTCAGCTGTCTTAGCTGCCTATGCCAAATATTTGGCTATTGGACAAACAGTGTAATACAAGCTTAACACTCTTCAACGTCAGAGAAAACTTCAAAAAGTACGGGAAGCTCCTTTTTAGAAGTTAGGAGAATCTAAAACAACCCTTATAGAAGTTCAAGAAACCATCTCACAGATGTGCAAGTTTGCATTTGTTTCAAGAACAATCCTGGGAATTTTGAGCTTTCTACAAAATACTTATTGAATCCTTCTGTAAGTGAATGAAATCAACTGCCGGTGGAAGCATAACTGGTATTAATATTTTTGATTGTTTCACCACAGCACAGTACTTTTAAAATATAATTCAAACAGATGTTGTTATAGAAAAATCGTAAATACGATGAGTGAATTTTTCCCACCTGAGATATGGACGCATAATTGTCCCAGTGAGAGCAATTTTTGTTCTAGTGGGACAAACATGCGTCTAATTTTCAATCGGACAAATGGACTAGGCATTTTTCCGAAATTGATGATTTCGATCATTGAACAATAATGCGTCCACCGGCAGTTAAGAAGTTCACGAAAATCTAATTGGCACAGTCAACTATCTCACACAAATATCTCTTTTATATACGATGTTATATCTTTCGATTTTGTGCATTATCATTATCATTATTTTCGTTGGATTATTTCAATATTTTTGACAAATTTAATCAGCCACTGAGTGACTTTTTAACGAATTTGAGTTATATTAGCTGTGGGGGCAATACTCCTGTTTTATTGTTAGGTTAAAAACGATACCATTCACCATGACCCTTGGTCCAAGGGTCTTTCTTAACTGAACATACTAACTTTCACGAACTATGGAGACGCAGGGTTACTAATCGTCGACGCATTCCCCATCTTGAATCAAACATTCTTTCTCTGATCCTACATATGTACCACTAAAGAAATGCAAACAACCAATTCAACTTATCTTCCATAAACTAATTGGGTCACAACAGAACATTGGTCTTCTGCCATTCACTCAATCAATCGCACCAGCACGCCTCTCAAATACAAAGTCACAATCTTATCTTGCACTCCACCACTCCACTACCACATCGCGAAATCAGCAAACAACAAGTACCTAATAACCGTACAGTACCGAGTCGAAGATAGTTTTGATCACACCTACCTCATACTCCTCTTCTGGCCCCGGACGCAGCTCTTGGCCTCCTTCTGTGCCAGAATCTCTCGATAGAACTTGAGTCCTTCGTACAGCAGTGCCAACAGGAAAAATCCGATCCAGGCGCCCACAAACTGACCCGTCTCGGTGGTGGCCCACGTTGGGAACAGAATAACCTCGCAGGTGCCCCCATGGAACTAAAAAAAATCAAATTACATCGTCACACTCTGATCAAGCTATCCACTCCAATTTGCGAAACACGTACGGACATCTGCATCGGGCAGAGCATTTCCATATCATCCGGCCCTCCGTGGTTGTGATTTTCCATTTTGATTCCACAAAGCAAAACACGCACCAAGTAAACCGAAGTCCCAACTACCGACCAACTAACTGGACTACGGATCTCGATTGTTGCATGGTTTTATAGAATTGATAAGTCCCATCGTCTTCGCGATTGTAGTCGTTGAGCTTCGGTACCTAAGCGCACCTGTATCTGAATTGAGTCAATCGAAGATAATTGATAAGACGGCGACTTTCTTCTTGTTTCTAGCAGTAGTCAATTCAGAGAAAAAAGGGCTTTGCCTTATCAGTATTGCCTAAATATATCACGCGTGCAATGCATTCGTTATTCACTTAATAAGGTCTGTATGTATATCTTTCTTATCGCTTGTCAATAACCAGATAAAAACGGGCAAATTCGATACAAACCGAGTGTATAAGTCAAATTCGCACCAAGAGGTGATTGCGGTAGGATTTCTTTCCAAGACGACGACCTCCGAACAACTCGGTTTGATAAGAAGAAGGCACGTACCGGGTACGATTATATGTCACGCCACTGCCGTGCCGTGGGCAATGCGACAAAGTTACTATTTTCTTGGGGCCGTGTGTAAAATCACACCGGGTTGCACTCGAAGTCGCAGTACGATCCTAACGATTGTCATTTCGCTCCCGTTTGTCGTCAAGAGTGGAACTACATACATCGCTTGGTCATTGTTTTCTAAAACTGGCGCTTATCATTTATCTCACCCAAGGTTCAACAATGAAGGAATTACCAATCCACCCATGGCAGTCATCAATAATCAACAGCAAAAACCCGAGGCTCAGTCCAAAAACAACTCTATTCCGGTGAAGTTACCTTCTCAACACTTTTCCCCTTATCCGGATGACTCTCATCATCTTCAGACGTTACCAACTGCTTTGCTGAAGAAGAAGATGATGAGGTGTTTGAAGACGATGCCCCCCCTTCACTGGATTTCTCCCCAGCTGATGAGCACGCCGAGTCCGCTTCCGAGTCTGTATCGCTGCTGTCCGACGACGAGCCCAAATCATCGCTCCCCAACCACAGCGCTCCCTTTGCCTTCTTCTTTGCCCCTTTACCCTTCTTCCCGTCATCTTGGGCTTTCCTTTTGGCACTGGCTTCCCCTTCGATCGCCTTCAGGAAGCCCTCCTGAACAGCTTCCCCGACGTTTTGTGTCAATTCGGTCCTGCTTCGGTTGTATTCCTCATCGTGAAATACGTGCTTCGGCTTGGCCAACAGTTTATCGATCTTTTTCTGCAGCTTGGCGCGCTCGTCTTCCGGTGCTTCCTTCTGCTTGTCCAGGTACGCCTTCAGGCGCTTTTCTTCGTTTATGTCCCGCAGTCGGCGTCCGCTAAGATCGCGACACGCTTCCCGATTGGTGGTCTTTTCGATCTGCGCTCCAATGGCACGCAGCATGGAACCAAAACCACCCTTGCCTCCCGGTAACCGTTCGAACAGACGCAACGGAACTGATTTATCAATGGATGCTATTCGCTGTGAATCAAATCGCTTGCCATTGCGGGTCAGGTAGTACTCGGACGAAAGGAGACCCTGAAAGTAGCGGAAAAATTAATTGTCAAACTGAACTTCCCCCGCTCTCAACGCAGTTACTCACAGTTCGGTTCCAAATGAATTCGTGAAGTTTGCCATCGCCGCAATCACCTTCGTGAAACCGCAACGAACGGTCGTTGTGAATGATTTCCAACATTTGGCACTGCTGTAAATTGTGCAGGAGTAGGTTTTCAATAGTATTTCGCTACTCCAGAGGTAGATAGTGTAAATTTACGAAACAAACTTGACTCAAACGATTTCAAAACAAAACTTTCACTGGAGCAGCAAGCGGAACGAACAAAATGACTGGAATGACGTTTCAGCACTGAGTGTTCCATTTTCC
>JAHHFK020002003.1:0-74559 GCA_024533555.2 Aedes koreicus | reverse complement strand
TTATAAAGTTAAATTAATCAGTTCCGCGAAAGAAAGATCCCTACGTTCATTTTGGACTGTCGCCATCACTTGAGGACAGTGACTCAGTATATGCTGCAGAGATTCCGTTGCTGAATTGCAGTGTAAACTCTGATTGTTGTCCACTTAGTAATCTGTGCTCAATTTATTCGATCAAGTACCAGCTGCTACATTGGACTGATGACACATTTTTGATTCCAATGTTGAGTCAAACAATCTCCTGCAAGTGACGGTTGATGAGGAGCGCTTTACATTTTAACGCCGGCAGTTGCAAATTAAGTTCGCGTTGCTCTCTGCTACGCGCCAATGGGGATTCGTGCTGGCAGCTCACGAAATAGGAATGTCCCCATCGTTGATGTCAGTTTTGCCGTGTGCAGACATTGCGGTGGGATTACAGACAGAGTCTGTTGATGGCCTGCTCGGTGGGATTCCGGAATGAGCAGCCAACAAATCAACGATGATGAACTATCAGCCTACAAACATGCCGTTACGGAAATGCCGGACAATGTCTAAACTTTTTTAGCTAATAGTTCTCGACTTTCTGGAGACCCATGGTCTCAATTATGTTTCCGACACTCAACATGGATTCATGCCAAAAAGATTCACCTGCACTAATCTGGTTACCTACACATCCTTCATCATTAGAACTATAGAATCTCACACACAGATTTATGCAATCTACACCGGTTTTTCGGCAGCCGTTGATAAAATCAATCATGCAATATTGATAGCTGAGATCGATCGTCTAGGTTTCTCCAGTACATTACCGAATTGGCTTAATTCCTACCTAGTTGGTCGTTCTACGTCAATCAAAATTGAAAACACAACATCGGAACCATTTTCTGTCATATCTGGTGTCCCACAGAGCAGTCATATTGGACCTTTCTTATTCCTGCTATACTTAAATGATGTTAGCCTAGTACTTAGGTATTTCAAGGTTTCGTATGCGGATGACTTCAAACTATGGTATACTACGTAATAACCTGCCCTGAAGACGCACAATTTCTACAGTGGGAACTTGACACTTTTTCGAAATGGTACTTAACAAATCGTACGAGCCTGAATGCTGGAAAATCTCTTTCATTACTAACTAAGTTACTAACGTTTGGATTAAAAAAAATGGCGACGAAACTGCAACGTTTGCATTAAAGAAATGGACTTTTTTCGGATGATGATAAAAAAAAAGCTATGACAGATAATTGCTTTTGATAAATTTCCCATGGAAGTTAATTATTTAAGCTTACTTGCAAAACAATTCTACACCCTTGCGAGCGGCCTTCCGGCAGTTAACCGAAACATTCGCCATGGCGGACAAATTCGATATTCAGCCGCTCCATCTCCTCCAACGATCGCTTCCAGTAGTGGGCCGACGCCAAATTCGGCCAGAACACGGGGTCTTCGTTCTTATGGTATTTCTTGATGAACGACGCAACTTTCGGCAGGCATTTCGTACTATAAATTTCCCCGTTCACGGCCAGTCCGGAGCGAAAGAAGACCGGCTTTGACATCCCCTTCTCGCTAATTATCAGCCACAAAAAAAAAAAATAATAATTATTTAGATATATATCTGCCTTGATGGTACCGGTTGTAGTTAGTAGGAACAAACCGTAATAATTTTTCAAAAACTCAAAAGAAGTTTTTTCGTTCAAACCCGAAATACCTACTGTTCAAGAAAATGCATTCAACGTATTCCTCTTACTAAAATAAATATAACAAACACATTTTTTCACTACGAAATTCAACGAATAAACCACCGGAAAATCCCCAATAAGCGAATGATAACTTTAATAAGTCTAAACGAATGATTACGTTTCAACCGCAATGACCGGTTCTGTTTTTGACAGCATCGTACTTAATTTGTCACAAATCCGCCTCCAGGGCCATTAGGCGAAATCACACTAGCTCCGTATTTATTCGGGCCTGGAGCTTCGAATTCCTCTGGTTAGTTCAGTCAGTCAAGTCATCGTTCGCAGCTTCGGTCATGAAACAGCCTACGGTCGTTCTTTTGAAGTTGACGTTCCGTTCTTTCACTATGGCACTTCGGATCCTTGGACTATTCCCCTATTGGTATAAGGAGTCGGAAAAACGATTCTGCCTATCCATCTTTCTTTGTGGCTACACTGCGCTTTTCCTGCTGATTTTCTCAAGTGTAACAGGAGGTTTCAATCTGTACGCTATACGATACATTCGTGTTGCTTATCCACACTACAATCCTTACATGGTGGGTGCCTCGTTCATCGCCTCCTACGTTGGCCCGGTTGTTACAATCTCGACAGTTCTCATATTTGCAACCAGATTTGAAGATCTGCTGAACAAGTGTGTGCACCTGTGGTACACCCTTCGAACGAAGTATGCGGGGGATTTTGATAGGAAACTGTTGCTACGTTTTCTCTTCAAAATTGTTGCTATCGATGGAATTAGCATCGTTGGATCTGTCGGTATTCGTGTAGTTCAGGCGTTCTATCGAAATAAAATGACTTTGCTCCTTGAAGCACTGTTTAATTCAGTTAGCCTCACTTTGCACGCGTCCATGACGAATATATTCTTAGTGGCCGCCTACGTTGGAGCATATTATTTCCGAGTGATCAATTACAGAATCCAGCTACTGCATCACAGATTGATGGGACTTGAACACAACGATCACTTCAGGAGTTTGCACCCAACCAGAAGGCATCTCATCTACGTTGGTCTTGCGCAGGAGCTGCATCGTCTCTCGTTTTGGCATCGCGAGGTAAATCAAATGGTGATGAGCTTCATGAAATTACACGACTTGTCACTGGTGGTGATGGTGGTGAAGGATTTTCTGGTAATCATGGTAGGTGTATTCATCGTTTATGCAACCACGGCGAATGAGTTGCGCAAACACCTACTACCCTCTGTTGGAACGTACGGATCGATAACGTTTATGGCTGTTTTCTACTTTTTCCAATTCTACTATCTAACATCGAGTGCGAGAATTTTTACGAAAAGGGTTATACTGACGAAAAAGGAAGTCGTTCATGGATCTAATGAAGGCGTTTTAATTTTAGGGCGAAAAAACAGGTCGTTTAATTGACGATATGACGAGAATAGAACACGACAAAATGTTCGATAAGAAAGTACTGAGGTTTGTCAAATCGGTTGATCGAAATGTCTTTAGGATTCACGATATTTTCAGATTGAAGCATTCAGTTTGGAGTTACTGCATCGGAATAATGCAATCATCAACGGAGGATTATATGCAATTGACTTTTCGTTGATGTACTCTGTAAGTTCTTCTCTTTGGATTCGATTAAGGTCATGTAAGCATATTGCACCATTTCCAGGTGGTAGCGACCATTACGTACTATTTGATTGTGTCAGTTCAATTGCAGATGGAAGAAAATAAAGCCTGATTGATTAATTATGCAGAAATTTGTATGTGGATCAATAAATGTTTATACAGCTACGTTTTTACCTACAAACAGGCTGGTGCCATTTTCGCTGTCGATGATAAATTATTATGACGTGTCAAAAGTGTATATCTCTGACTTGAGTAGTTGATCGAGTTAATAATAAATAATGCATGTGCCCTACATTGGTTCACTCCCGAGTGTAGAAAGTAGGTAAAGCCTGTTCACGTGAAAATTCGGACACCAAAATAATAGCAGCAAAAAACATTTACACATAATTCAACAAAACCGATTGTTTATTTCACATTAATAGTGTTACAGGGTGGCCACAGACTCGGGAAAATCGGGAAATGCGGGAAAAATGCGGGAATCCACAACCACCGGGAAAAAGTCGGGAATTTAAAAATCCATCGGGATTTTTTTGTCTTATGGCAGGAACCATGCTCACACCTTTTTCAAATTGATGATTTGGACATGGATTTGGTCACCATCTATTAACTTTTGGTAACGACAAGTGCGCGATCGCCAACTTATTCTGCAAGATACGAAGAGCAGTATCCATGGTCTTGCGCAGATCCAAAGGATTCCGGTTTAGCACATTGCAAGTGGTGCAAACGTAGTTTCAAAATTAATTCTATGGGCCGAGTTGCCTTCGCCAGCTCCAAATCAGTTCGTTTTTCACCTCGAAGACAACAACCAACGATGGTAATTTTAGCCATAAAATCTAGTGTGATTCAACAGTACCTGCAACGCTCGATTCTGGTAACGATTTCGTCCTCGTGAATAAACAGATCAATTTAAGTAGGTATTACCGCTGCATTAACCCATTCTTACCCATGGTGTGTATAGAGCTCCAACATTTTTTTTTTTTTGAAAATTCAAGCACAAAACAATTTGGATAATATTGTAATGCAATTTTTGGAAAAATTTTCCTGGTCGGATTCCAGAGAAAAGAACAGTTTTTGGACAAATGTTGGCTAGAACTCATTGGTCATTCCAAGAAGGAGTTGCCAAATTTGACAAAATGTGTTTAAAAGGTGCTCATCCTGTCGCACGAAAATGCGACGATGGAGCGAGGATTTTCAATAATTGAAAACTTTCTGGTGGTGAACCAAACTGAAATGGGTTTGGTTGCCCAGAGAAATGTCTGCGAAGCCATAACGCTGGAACTGCCACCGACGTTGAAATCACGAAGTTCCAAATACGGCGAGTCGCTGACAGTACAAAAAAGTGAAGAAGACTTTCAAAAAAATTTAGATGAAGCAAAGAAAATAAGGCTTTTGGCCAATGCCCAAAGGGATGCAGCGTGCATTGGCGAGTAAATAAAATGCTTCAAAATAGAGAGTAGATACCAACTTTGGCTTTTGAAGTATAAGTATTTGTGATTGAACTTGACTTATTTAAGATTTTGTTTAAACTTGATCAAGAATAAAAATTTACATAGGTGGCAGACGGCGTCAACCTCTAAAGGGTGTATTCGATAAAAATGGCACACAGAAAATCTTCTGTAACTTTTGAATCGTATGAGTAAAAAACCTAGAAATTTGAGTAGATCTTATCCATAGTGTATTATTTACATCTGCCAAGTTTCATAGTTATACATTCAGTAGTTCCAGTCATGTCGTCGAAACAAGAAATTGTCCCTGAGAAAATTTTGTGCACTCACAATCAAAAT
Source organism: Aedes koreicus (assembly GCA_024533555.2). Taxonomy (NCBI): domain Eukaryota; kingdom Metazoa; phylum Arthropoda; class Insecta; order Diptera; family Culicidae; genus Aedes; species Aedes koreicus. The sequence continues at coordinate 69,495 of JAHHFK020002003.1, read as the reverse complement.
CCAGGGGCGTCCCACCGGTGGATTGCTAAAAAGCTTGGAATTGCAAATACAACTGTGTCTCGTGTAATAAGAACCTTCAAGGAGCGTCTGAGTGTCCAAAGGAAGGAAGGGAGTGGTCGTAAAAGTGGTCCAATGGACAGTAAAATGGCCAGGAAAGTCGTACAACAATTCAAGAACCGTCCAAACATGTCAATTCGAGATGTCGCTAAAAAGTCTAAGGTGTCAGTCGGTTTTGTGCAGAAAATCATGAAGCGTGCTGGGTTACATGTTTACAAAGTGCAAAAAGCCCCAAACCGGAATGAAAAACAAAACATCACTGCGAAAACCCGCGCCCGGAAACTTTACACGAAGCTGCTCACCAAATCCGGTTGCATCGTGATGGATGACGAAACATACGTCAAGGCCGACTTCCATCAACTTCCTGGGCAAGAATATTCCGTTGCCAGGTCGAAGTTCGATGTTCCGGAGGATGTTCGAAAGAAGAAACTGTCGAAATTTGCAAAGAAGTTTCTAATCTGGCAGGCGATTTGCGGATGTGGTGAAATAAGTGCTCCCTTCATCACTTCCGGAACAATAAACGGTGCGATTTACACGGAAGAGTGCCTTAAGAAGCGTCTCTTGCCATTCATTAAGAAGCACAAAGGATCAACTCTGTTTTGGCCTGATCTAGCATCCTGCCACTACGCTCGAAACGTATTGGAGTGGTACCGAGCCAACGGAGTCAATTTTGTGCCAAAGGATATGAACCCACCAAATTCACCGGAACTTCGTCCAATTGAAAAATTCTGGGCAATTATGAAAACGGAACTTCGCAAACATCCCAAAACTATAAAAACAGAGCTAGAATTGAAGAAAATTTGGGTAAAAACAACAAAAACACTGGGAAAATCGGTTGTACAAAATTTGATGGGTGGAGTGAAAAGGAAGGTGCGGGCATTCGGGATGGGAGACGAAATTGAATAAAACAAATGTTGTAAATCAAAACTCATTAGTAGTTCTTCATTCCCTGAAAATTTCAAGAAAATCCGATAAACAGTTTAATTTTGATGAGTATATATGTGTGTGCCATTTTTATCGAATACACCCTTTATTTATGGCAAAGGGTAAATGCACCCTTCTTTTTGGGGAAATGCTCCTTAAACTTTGGAAAAATGCTCCTTAGATGCGTTTGCCCGGTATAATGCAATCGGAGGTATTAACCTTCTGGTTAGCGCTTGCCGGGTGTTTTGACGGGTCTTAAATTTCTTCTAGATTGTATAGTTTTGACGGGTTTTAAGTTTAAGAGTCGTCAAAACGAAATTAAGACCCGTCAAAACGTAATTAAGACTCTTCAAAATGAAATTAGAACTCGTCAAAATGAAATTTAAATCCGTCAAAATTACCTTAAAGATTGCGCTATACAATCTTGAAGAAACTTAAGACCCGTCAAAACAACCGGCAAGCACTAACCAGAAGGTTAATACCTCCGATTGAACTATACCGGGCAAACTCATCTAAGGAGCTTTTTTTTCAAAGTTTAAGGAGCATTTCTCCAAAAAGAAGGGTGCATTTACCCTGCTGCCCTTTATTTATCATGCCTGTTGAGAAATGTTTGTGCGCTTCCACAACGAACAGTCAATGAATACACCGAACCAGCCGCCGTCCTCTGAATATGATTGTTTTTCTTGTTCCATTTGCACTAAATAACCTGCCCATGGTGTTCAAGAAAGTCTAAGCACGATTTTGATGCGCCACTGTTGCCTCCACATGACGTTTGAATAGCTGATCATTATTGTGTATCACTGTTTACAATTCAATCTATAACTCTGTGAGTCTCAAGTGCCGGTGCATTTACTTTTCATGAAAATGCGAAACATTTCCTCGGCAAAGCGCAAACAGATCGTGCACAAATGGAGCACTTTTCCCTACGTTTCGCTGAGTCAGTTGCGAAAATGGAAGGTGTGAGCATCGGAGCAGTTCGTAACGTGATTTTAAACTGTGGTAGGGAGTCATCCTTTCAGGACAAGAAAAAATCTGGACGTAAACCGGGCCCTATGGACCAAAACCTGGGCCGGAAAATCACGCAAGCTTTCACAAAAAGGGAAAATCACGCAAGCTTTCGCAAAAGGGTACTTCCGTTTGATATGTGGCCAAAAAGCTGGGAACTTCGGAGAGTAACGTCGACCAAACAAAGCCACGAAATGGAATAAGGACTTTCAACAAGCAGAAGTAGCCAAAACCAAATGAAAAACTACAATGTGCAGCCCAATGGGGTTGTACGCAAAGTTGACGTAGGACTACGCAGCAATCGAATTCCCATACACGTGAGGGCCATCCGCTAATTGATTTAAGTCAGTCCTGAAAAGGGCCAAGAAAATGTACTTATATAAATATGGGTGTCTCTTTATATAGATACCACACTGTTTTCGTGTGGCCCCCCCCCCCCCCCCCCCAAAAGAATTTTTTTTTTTTTTTTTTTTGTTCTCCCCGCTTTCCTTTTTCCCCCCCCCCCCGCCAACAAACCCATTTTCCCCCCGGCCCGCGAAAAATTTCAAAAACAACAAAAGAAAAAAAACACCCAACCAAACCCCCCATTTGCAAAACAATTTGGGCCTCCCGAAAAGGACGGATTTAATTTGCCGGGGAGAAACAGTTCTCGGAAACTTTTTCAAACAGACGGATGTCATTTTGTAAACAAAGAGGGGAAGTAAGATTCAAAAGTAAATTTCTCGAAATTCTCATTACCCTCACATAAAGTAGCATCACAATCATGTAAAGCAATGTTATTCCTTGTGTTGGTGGCCCAAGTTTGCATGAAAGTGCTAAGGGTTTCGAGAAATTTACGTTTGAATCTTACTTCCCCTCTTTTTTTACAAAATGACATACGTCTGTTTGAAAAAGTACCCGAGAGTTCGTGATTGAACTTGGGCTTTCTTTCTTGGTTCATCTCGTGGGATGATTGATTCTTGTCTCGTTGTCACGGGCGGCTTTTTCCCGCCAAATCGTAGGCATCAGCAGCCATGTTTCTCACAGCGAGATTGACGGGAGCATCGGCAACAACAGCCAACTGCAACAACGCCTCTCTGGGCAACGACTGCTCACCGCCGCCAACTGCGATCCTAAGACCACAGCTTAACGACTGTCGTAAGACTGAATCGAAATGTTCTGCTAAAAGCTATGAGGTATAGGGGTCGGATGCTAGTGCACGAAAGAAGGCGGTACCAACGAAGGCAATGTGATACAAATTGCACCAAAGAGGACGAAATTCAGTTATTGCGCCACAATAATTTTTAATTACTGCACGGTAGACGGATGATTTTCTTAACAGATAGGGTACGGGACGGGTTTTAAGCAGTTTAGTCAGCCCCTGAGACATTTGATGAAGCTGTATGTAATCTATAATTAGAACTGCCAATATTTAGACATTAATCCCTCTGCTTACGTCTGGTCTATCGGAACATACCTTCAGCAACGAGCATTAGGCTCAGAAAATTTCATAGCCATGGAATAAAGTTCCCAATTGCAGGGACTTCTTAAACGCATGGGGATTGCTTTCTGATTAAAAAAATGTTCTCTTCAGCTCCTCAATCTGTACATAAGCTAACAATATTGTATGAGTGCGATTCTGTGCATGTGTGTGAAGGCGAAATGAAATAGGCCAGTTGACGATTTGCTGCAAACGTCAATTTCCTCAACCCGCTCCTTCGTTTTACCCTTCCGCTCTCGAAAACAATCAACCAAAACATGTCGATTGCTACAACCACAAACTCATCTCCTAGCAGGTTATGAGACAGACGTACACGACCAAACTTTTAGTTTGTCATTGATCTTTAGATTGGCAATGTGTATTTTTTATTTCATTTACTCTCACGCAAATTTTAGCCAAAGCGACTGTGACGACAAACGGGATGCTTCGTTAAAAAACAAACAAATGCAAGAGACAACAGGCTTCACGTTACATTACCGGTGCGCTATATCCATGGTTAACAAAGAAGAGAGGAAACATGGGCTCTCTCAAAAGCAACAGTGATGCCATAGCTGCAGCTCAACAACGAAGCATTATTTATCGTTGAGTACTATTGGACCGCTTCAAAACATAGTTTTTATTGCAAATGATAGTGCCAGATGATGGACAATATGATCATAAGCATAGATCAACCTCCAATGACTGGAAGAAACATGAAATAAATAGCGATTTCAAATTATTTAAATATGTAATAAATTTAACTCAATGTTCAACATCACATTCTGGCAACAAGCCTAGTTGTGGGAGAGAGCTGATGAAGACATGCCCTCCGGTACACGCGATGCAAATGCAAAATACACAAAGGCAACATTTGAGCGAACTTCTTCAGCTGGTCAGAAACTGATGGTTTCTAGATGATGTATTTTAAATCTTCAAAATGACAGTAATAAATTGGTAATCAATCATGATTCATACATCGAATCATTGGCCTAATAGATGAAGCTTATGATCGTTTCATTAAAAATGAAATAATTTGGAAGATGTAGGAGTTATAGACCTATTTCCTAACGATTGATTAAAATAGTGACCCCTGATTAAGCCGTTCCCAACCCTACCTATATGCCTTTATTATTTGCTATCACCAGCTATGCACAACTAGGAACTACAACGAACTCAACCACATGGTCGGTCTGAAGTGTCGCAGTTCGGTTCGAATGATCCGATCTAGAATCCGTTGGTTGTTCAACGTTCTTTGTCATTTACTCCGGAACGCGGCGTTTAATTAATGCTATGTTCAGCCGGGGCGCGGTGATTGAAATTAATTTGAAACAGCACAAGAGAAAATTTTAACCAAATAAACTCTTTAATTGGAAAATTGATTTGGTCGTCCTGAAAAGGACGGATTTAGTTGATGGGGGAGAAACATGGTTCGCGATTGAACTTGGGCTTTCTTCTTGATGTTCTTGGTTCAGCTATTCGTCGTTGCGGGTGGCCATCTTCAGGTGACGTGGGATAGTTGATTCTTGTCTCGTTGTCCGGGCGGCTTTTTCCCGCCAAATCGTAGGCTTCAGCGGCCATGTTTCTCGCAGCGAGGTTGACGGGAGCATCGGCAACAACAGCCAACTGCACCAACCCTCTCTGGGCAACGACTGCTCGCCAGTGCTGCTGCCGGCTACGATCCAACTTCAGAACCTACTCTGCACAGCTCCACGACCACCGAAAAACTAATTCAAAATGCAAAGGTGTACCCGTTATATAACATTCATGGCTGCCTAGGAGACGTTCGTTACTTAAACATGAAATCTGTGCTAGAAAAGTACTGTGTATTTGGTAAATTTACTCTGAAAAATCGACATTATAAGACATTACCTTATATTTGCGTTAATTTCAATAGTTGAATGTTATAAATCAATAGATTTAAATATTGGACAATGTCCCGATCGATTGGTGAAAACATTTTGTAAATCAATCGTGAAATGACTTAGTTATTAACGTTCAAAACCTATATATTTTTCGTGACGCTCCAAATTTTCGCAATTCGAACGTGTACCCAGTATTGAAAACACAGACGTAGTCCTACGTCAAAACAAGCAGCGTCTGTCAAATCAAGGGCCCGTAAATTATACGATAAACAGCTGTGTACAAAATCGGCATGGATGATGAATCCTACGTGAAATTTGATTATAAGACCAGGTGACCAGTTCTACGCAGTTCGTGCTGGTAAAACTATTTACGATGTTGATATGTCAATTTTTACCGAAAAATTTGGTAAAAAACAATGGTTTGGCAAGCCATTTGGGGAATAGTGCATGTGAAATGCTTTTAAATCCATTTGTAACAACCGGTACGATGACTGTTGATGTTAACGTTTGGGAATGATTGGAGCGGCGCCAGCTCCTCATGATCCGGAAACATAATAATCCAGCATTGTTTTGGCCGGATGGACACAAGAGCCTTGTACAAAGCCAACGGAGTCAAACTTTTGAAAGAGACGGAAAAAAAAGGATCAAAAATCATTGGCAAACAGTCTGTGCAATGAGCAGTGTTATGTCACGTTGAAAAAGAATATTGTAGAGAACATAAAAGTGCAATAAAAACTCAACTTACTTAAAAACCGAGCTCATATTGTTATTTACAAATCGTGCTTAGACTTACTGGAAAACCTATAAAAGTCTGCCGTGTTTTAATTGCTTAACCATCAACTCGATTTTAAACTTCGTGGAGCTCGTCATTGTAGATGCATGCAAGTTTTGCACTCTGTATCTGCGTCATATTTAGAATTTCACACCGAGTATAGTCTGCATCATTCTGTACATGAAAACCGCAAATGTCTTACTATTTTTGGTTCGATGTTTAACTTGAAAGATCAATGACTTATATAGAGCGATTTTTGTTCTCGTTTGCAAAATGCGAGACAAGTTTTGCAATAGGTAATTTGCAGCTGTTATCCGTCATTTTGCCTAATTGAAACAAGTCAGAAACATTCCAGATTGAACAATTTTCCCTAAAACTGCAAAAATATCTAAAATTCCAGCTTATATTCACTCATTTTCCCAGTCGGGAAAATTAGGCAAAATCCAGAAGAAATGCGGGAAAAATGCGGGAGTCTTTAAATTAAGATTGTGTGGCCACCCTGGTGTTATATCTATATTAGAAACAGTTGATTAAGATGTTAATTCTTCTTTCTGTAAAATTCTCGAACTTTTTGGGGTACACCCGCCATCAGGCTCCGTACGGTATCCTTAGATACGCCTGCCTCTTTATCTTCTCTTGAAATCAGCGGTACCATTTTCTTTATTTATTTATTTATTTGTCGTCAATCGAGTTTGTAGACCATTTTGTTACATAGTTTATCTCATACGCTAAATTGTTTTATTTTACTAAATGTGTTATCACAGCAAACTTCCCACCCCCCCCCACCCCCGTCCCCCCCCCTACTCCGACAACAAAACAACAAATCACCCAAACACCCAGCCGTGGCGGCCCCCCCCCCCCCCCCCCCTCTCCTCTCCCCACCACTTATTTTATTTACACCAACAACCCCCCCCCCCCCCCCCCCCACCCAAAGAAAGAAAAGAAAGAGAGTGTTAGTTTTTTTTTTTTTTGACCGTGTTTACCTCCCCCCCCCCCCCCAAACCCCCCCAAGAAGGTTTTTTTTTTTTATTAAGATAGGGCAGGGCGCATCAGGACTCACCTCAACAAGAGAAGTGATGATGATGATGATGATGTAATACTACCATCTATTGCAGCAAGGAAACCTTCCATAGCAGTGGAATAATCTGAAAAACGATTTGATCAGGATTCTATTATTGTTTGTGATCATCAAGCTCCTGTATGAAGGGCCAAAAACGTTTGGGCGGGCCCGTAAGCAGAGACACTTACGCGAAACCCGCGAATATAGGGAAGAGAATCTCCTTCCAAAAGCAAGTTCACACTCACAGCACTAGAATCGAGCCCTCGATTGACAGAATAAACCCAATAGATGGGGTCGAAGAGCCCGCCCTCGTTCCACGAAATGTTAACAATAGGGAGGAGGCAGTCCCATGCTCCCTATCCAAATCGTTTTACTTGGGTGCCCTGATGGTCCCTCCCTTTCCCCGTTATATGTTATTTAATATATAATATATTTTGTACACAACAAATTAAGATACCATTATAGACAAAAATGCTAATTTATTCAAATTTCAAACTTGAATGGATTGTTACTGAAAAATAAATAAAAGTTAGATATGTATCAATATCCTACTAGTCCTGGGAAAGCTGAAAACAGAATAGATCATTCGAAATATAAAAGATAAAATTTCAATAAAAGATATTATTTTATAAAACATAGTAATATTCGTAATATTTTTCTTTATACTGTTCTAGCAACATTTCAAAGATAGAGTGAACGAAGAGTCCGGTGGGCTAATTTCTGAAAGAAATGGCTTATACCATAATACCACAAACACAACATTAAAATATAATCCTACATTACGTATAAGCACATGCCAGCCTTTTATGAATATAATAGTTGAAGTTTAGAAGTACAATTTTAAATAAAATGGTATGCTGAAATGCTGAGATACAAATTCCGCCTTTGATGCCTGGCATGTTGCTCCCGGCTCTTACATAGTTTTGGAATGCAAAGATGATTCCAAAGCGTGCTGAAATTATTAGTAAAATGAGAATAGAAAATATAGAATATGATTTAAAGGTATAAGATCTTCGGTCGCACCCCCTCACTTCGCTATTGTCAGATTGACAACATTGCCCAGGCTACGCCAACCAGCGTCTCCATATTTCAGCTGGCAGTCTTTTGTGATCATATGACTCGTGGAGGCGTGAGGTAGGAACTTGTGAGGACGAGAGGTCGGTCGCACCCTCCTTCGAAGTTGTCAACTCACCATTTGAAGCCCAAAAACCCAAAAAAAAAAAATTTTCCTCCCTAACCCCCCCCCCTTATAATTAAATAAAAACACACTTTTTTTTCCCCAAATACCATCCTTCAATTAATTTTCTTTTTTTTCATTTTTTTTGCACCGTGGTGGAATATAATCCTCCTCTAGGTTATTTTTTCCACTCTTTTTTTTTTTTTTCTTCCCCCGCCCCCCCAAAATATTCCCTTTTTTATCCACCCAAAAAAGAGGCTCTTTCGTCATCTTCCTGGCCCCCTTCACCCCTCTTCCCCTTTCAACCTCTTTTTACCCCCCTTTTCACCCCCCTTTTATTTTTCATTTTCTGAGATACAAAAAAAATCTTCTTACATGACTCATAAATTTGTCGTTTACTTTACTCGCGCTTGGAGCTGTTCTTCGAATCCACTAATTTTCATTTCACAGGCTGAGCTTTTCAATCGGTTTCTTCGAATTAGCCACTCAAAAAAGAAATAAAATGATAAACAATAATACCGTATGTTAAATTAGAGTTAAATTCCAAAATTTGACGGGAGAAAAAATATTTGCTTCCATCTTCGAGCAAAGCACGCTTCGATCTTCTGTTTTAATGCATGGGCAAATCTTACTAAATATAAAGACCTCCTAGCTATTACTGCGGGCAGATATATTGCTTTAATTTTGTTTTGGACATTGTAAAATCAATACTATTGCAATGTTTATTGTAAGTGGTCATCATTTGATTAATGGGTCCAAATTTGTCGTAGTTCGTACGATGGTAATTGTTTGCAAATAACTGTCGGTGCCTTAAATAACGTGTTGGTGTGTAGAAGTTTAATTTTGATAAAAGTTCCAACGAGTCAATTCTGTGTGCGACAATGTTATTTATAAGTGAAACCATCGCAAATTCTCGACGCTCTTTCAGTGTTTGAATGTTGATAAGCATACATCGAGCTTCATACGATGGCAAAGGAAATAGGAAGCCTAGCATATTACTGGCTCTGTTTATAATTGTGTTATAATGAACAATGAATGAAAGTTTATGGTCTTACATAATACCTAAGTCCCTGACTCTATCACACCTCTCAACATTCTGATATCCTAAAGTAATTACTAAATTAGGTACGTCTCGTTTTCTTGTAAACGTAATCAAGTTACATTTTTTTACATTTAGTTTTAGGAGGCTTTTGTTACACCATGTGTCATGAAACTTTTTTATTTCTAAAAAAAGTTTCATGTCGTCAGCATAAATTAAAAATTCAAGTTTCTTAAGTATGAAAGATAAGTCATTCACAAATAAAATAAATAGAAGCGGTCCTAAATGAGAGCCTTGTGGAATTTCCGAACTAGCATGAATAGAAGTCGATTTTTTCCCGTTAAATCTTACAATTTGTCACGTTGGTCAGGTATGATTCAGGCTATTTCATGAGTTTGGGCTGTATTCCCAACTTTTTTAATTTAAAAAGAAGCATGGGTACCCAGGTGACCAATAAGCATTAGCATATGCAGTAAATCAACCATAAATCTGCATTTCAGATGCTACAAGCATTATATTAGCATTATATCAGCATCTAGAATGCTATCTGCTGTGAAGTTGAATTTCAAATGCTATTAAAATGCTTGTAGCCTTTAATAAACATTTCGAATGCAAAATAGCATTGATGAAGCATTATCATAGCATTGCAGTAAAGCAGCCGTATATTGGACCAAAAGCGGCATTTATGTTGCATTTAAGGTGACTTAATTGCTTGGTAGGCTGCCGTAAAGACGTTTTGGAACTGCTTATTGGTTACCTGGGTATGTCCCCGGGCAAAAAGTTTTGCTAAAAACCCGTTTCCAAACTTCTTCCAGAGAATAATTCTAAAAAACCCGAGTAAATTAGTGGTTGCCGAACGGCTTTTGAAAAATCCGTGCTGTGAGGTAGTTATTCTATTTTTTATTTGGTTAAATAGTTTTTCATTTATGATCGTCTCAAAAAGTTTTGGGAGGCAAAAAATAAGGGCTATACCACGATAATTGCTGACGTCAGATTTTTTACCAGATTTGAAAATAGGTACTAGGAATGACTTTTTCCATATTTTTGAAAAGTCTCCGGATTCCAGTGACGTATTGAAAATCCAAAATAACGGAGCTGTAAGCTCAGTTGCCAAAGTTTTCATAAAAACAGGAGGGACTCCATCAGGTCCCGAGCCTTTAGATGCGTCTAAATTTTTTAATGCCTCCATTATGTCATGCACATTGATTTCACTAATGCTAATGTCGGTTGGAAATTCAGGATGAAAACCAAAGTATTCTCGATCGCGATCTGGTTCTGAATATGTTGTGTAGTTTTTTTTTTTTTGAAAAAAGTTCGCAAATAAATTGCATATCTCTTCTGAGTTATTACGTTCAGGTACATATTAGACGGAAAATTGTCACTTTTCAGTTTGGTCTTGACATATTTAAAACATTTTTTTTGGACAGGATTTAATGTCTTGCTCAATTTTAAAATTATACTGCTCGAATGCTATACTCATCGCCAAATTAAGTCGATCGCAGATATCTTCATAGTTTTCCATATTTTCTTGATTATTTTTATGTCTATGGATTTTATGTGCCTTCTGTTTACGATTTTTTAAGTTTCTAATTTCCTTGTTCAACCAAACCGGATTTTTGGAAGTAATTTGACGCCTTCTTCTTTTGACCGGAACTTCTTCATGTATTATTTTAAACAGCTTATTGTAGATTACTTCAGTTGCATTTTCCACATTTTCTTCAATCCTTACAACTGTTTTCCAATCAATAATATGTAGTTCATTCCTAATGTTGTCATAATTTTCTGATTGGTAATCAAATATTTCCTCGAATTCATTGTCTACAAGTGTTTCATAGCTAAGCACAAACAGAGAATACTCGACTGCAGTGTGAAATGTTTCATTTCTCCATGTTGGCGATAATGATTCATTTACATAAAGGTCTTCGTAAATGTTTGTCAACAGCAAGTCCAAGTAGCGATTTTGTTGATTTTTCACATGGTTAATTTGATTTAGTCCTAAATTTGCAATTTTATCGAACATAAAATTTAATCCATGAAGCAGGAGCTTCATGGAATCCCAGAGCATCATCGTCCTATGATTGCTCCTGTGATATTTGCTGCTAAGTTTGGCCAAGTTGATTCCACTAAATCATTTTTCACTGACGGATCATTGATAGAGGAGTCAGCAGGATTTGGAATAAACAATGAAATTCATAGCGCCAATCGAAAACTTGAAGCTCCTTGTTCCGTATATGTCGCTGAATTAGCGGCAATACACTTTACGCTAGAAATTGTTGCCTCACTAACACCGGATCAGTATCACATTTTCACGGATAGTCTCAGTTCTATAGAGGCAATTCGCTCCGGTAAAGCACTCCTCGTATTTCCTCATGAAAATACAGGAGATTCTAAGTGCTTTATCTTCGCGTTATTTTATCATCACCTTTGTATGGGTCCCTTCTCATTCTTCGATTCTGGGCAATGAGAAAGCGGACTCGCTTGAAAAGGTGGGCGCTATGGAAGGCGATGTTCACGATCGACAAATCGCCTTTAGTGAATTTTATCCTATTTTTCGTCAACAGTCACTCGTCAGCTGGCAGCATAAATGGAGTAAAGGAGATTTGGGGCGATGGCAACATTCTATCATCCCAAAGGTGTCGAAGAAATCTTGGTTTGGGGGGATGGATGTGGGTCGAGACTTCATTTATACCGAGTTGGACTTGGCGACAGCAATCTCTGTGAATGTGGACAAGGTTACCAGGACGCAGATCACATTATTTGGTCCTGTGCCGAGCATCGCGGAGTCAGATCTGAGCTTTATCATTCCCTTCGGGCTCGGGGCAAACAACCCGATGTACAGGTTCGAAATATTTTGGCTGTACGTGATCTGGAGTTTATGAAGCTCATTTATGTGTTTTTGACTAACATTAGCCTTAGATTGTAGTTTGTTCAACATGTATGTTTACAATAAGTTTTTTTTTATCTGTGTTTGTGAGTTTTTTTTTCTTTCTCAAAAATGTTCAAGTCAAAAGAAACCCAAAAGTTGTGTAGTTATAAGTTTTTAGCCAATTCCAAATTTAAAATAAATGTGTTTTGTAAACCATACTTCAAATTCCCACCCATCTTCCCATCCGTTAAATTGTTATTCCTATTTACCTCGAGACGGCCGCGAGTAATCGGTTCTGTACCCCTAACTTTAGTTTTAAGATAATTGATGTATATAAATATGAAAACTTGGCTCTGTAAAGTTGATTCGATTGAGCCTGTACAAATAAATGATTTAAAAAAAAATTAATTTTTCGTTTTCACCAAAGACTGGGAGTAAAATGTATTCGTTATCCATGTCTGGAATGAAGTCAACATTTCGTTGGTTAAAATCACCATAAATATGTAGTTTAACTTCTGGAAGTGAGCTAGACATTATTTCCTCAACAACACCGAAAAACTTATCGTATATGTCTTTACGGGCATTATTTGGAGGAAAGTAAACCGAAACAAAAATATGTGTTTCATCTAATTGTAAAATTACATTAGAATCGCTTGTATTAAAACAATTTACCATTCCTGTTTGCTGTCCGGAGTTCGTCAAGTCTCAAAAAATGTCTGGATCCGTTACCTCACCAGTAATTTCGTCGTCATATCCTTCGCCTAAGAAGTTCGTCAGTTGCGTCGAAAACACGAATGCTGAATATGGCATGCCTCACAAGCTGTAGAAGGGTCTGAAGAACATCCGGGAGAATTCAAGATGGGTTGCCTGGCGGGAGTAGATCGTGGTAATCCGTCATGCAGCGGGTGGGGATTTCTTCTAAGTTTCGAAGAGTTTCCGCCTAACTAGAGCCAAGTACTTCTCTATTGGGTGAAGTTCTGGACAGTTTGGTGGATTGGCTGTTTTTGGCACGTATTTGACCTCTTGTACCTTATACCATTCCAGGACGGATTTCGCATAGTGACAAGAAGCCAAATCAGGCCAAAACAGAGCTCGAGAGTCGTGGGTTTTAATAAACGGTAGCAACCGCTTTTGCAGACATTCTTTCTCGTACACATCCTTATCGATAGTGCCGGTAGAGACGAAACTTTTAGATTTTCGACCACAACTACACATGGCCTGCCAAATCAAATACTGTTTCGTGAATTTGGACACCTTCTTCTGTCCGGAAATACTCGGCAATGGCGTTTCTTTGCATTGCGGTATAAAAAGCCAGACCCGGAAGCTGCTTAAAGTCTTCGAGTACGTATGTTTCGTCGTCCATTATGATACAAGAAATGTTTGCAAAAAATCGGTGTAAAGCTCATTAGCATGAATTGTTGCAGTGAAATGTTGCTTGTCATGACGATTGTTCACCCTTTTTACTTTGTACGCCTTCAGTCCTTGCCTGTGCTTCACTTTTTGTACGTTCGATTTTAACTTCCCAACTTTGCGAGTCACGTTTCGGACAGACAGATTGGGATTTTTCTTAATAATGGCTCACCTTCTTGTCCATTTGTCGGGAGCATACTTTTCAATTTGTTCCACTTCCAACTATCCGATCTACAGTCAAGCGCTGGTCAAATGATTTGCAAACACAAAACTTTTCGGTAGTTTTAGTTTCTTGGCAAGATCTCGTACCGATAAATTGGATTTTGCTGCCGTTCATACACGCAAAAAAAAACCGCTGTAGAAACTACCATTTCGAGGGTTAAATTAAGCGCAAACAGCAACAATTTTCACCTGACTATAAATGCGTTTGATTTTACCACGCCTGCGATTAGATCGACCATAGTGCGGTTGATATCAATATGAGGTCTGTCAAATATACCACAAATGTTGAAGGTTTTACCATAAACGTAGTAAATTTGACTGAAATTTCATGGTAGTTTTAAAGATAGGCATAGTCGGGTAAAATGGTAGTTTTAACTGCAAGATTTTTTTCTGTGTACAAAATGCGTTTGTGCACTTCCACTTGATTCGATGCCATTTTACTGAATGTGACAAGAATGTAAACATTTTGTTGAAATAAAGTGGAGAGTTTCAGCTGCCATTGAGTGAAACATTTCAGCGATCCGTGAAATAATTCAAAATCTACACTGCAAGGAAAGCGGCCACAATTTAACGTGGACAGGCTTTATTAGACCAAACAGCAAACATTAATCATGGCCGATGACCTTCAGTACACTTAGTATCATCCGACTGCCTGTTTCTATTCGGATTCCACTAGAAGTCAAAATTCCACTCATGCAATATTCTCTGGTACCTTCGTTGAAGGTTACAGTTCGTTTTTTTCATTTTGAACCTCCAATTGTTTGGATTGTTTCCCTATCTTACAGAGCTTTTCAGCTCGGTGGTCTTAGATGACTACAATGTCATCTCTGAGTTTGTCGACAACGACGAGTCTGTCAGAGCTGTTAACCAAACCAGCTGCTTGGATAGCAAAACATGTTCGTTCATCCCAGTATATGCTGCAGATCAGAATGTACTGACGAGAAATGTTCCGTTCCGTTCCGCAGTTCTTATCTGCGTTACATCCAACGACGATTCTTGCCAGCACCAATTCCTTTGTGCTACATAGAAACATCTGCAATGAGATACGCAACACTTTTTTTTAAATCTAGCGTTTTTTGGAGAAGAAAAATGCCATACGATAAGTTGTGTCCATCTGTTACTGAAAAATTAGCAAAGAGGTCATGCGATGAGTGTGGAGTTTACTTGGCATCTAGCGTTCCTTTGAAAAAGCATGCTGTGGTCCACAAAAAAAACCACGTCAAGGAAAACTACAGCCAAAACAGGTCATTGCCAAGAGACACAAAGGCCGGTTCCTAAACCATGTAGACTCATTTTTGAAAATCTCAGGCCACCGCCACCTCCCCCCTCGTAGACTTTTCTCCATACATTTTTTTGAAATTTTGTATGGAGCGTAGACTTTGGTCAAACCCCTCCCTCCCCCCAAAAAAGTCTACGTGGTTTATGCATAGCCCCCAAAGAACTCCTGGTTTCCCTTGACGAAGAGGGTGACGCGGTTCACTGGCTAGATGAAAACGAGGTCGAACTTACAGGAAAGCAAATACCAGTGTACGAAAACCTTGACTCATCTCTGCCACTTATTTCCATCAAAACACACTGCAACAATCCTTGGACAAAAGAACTTTAAACATGTAAACATGTAAGAGATCAAATTTGAACTGAAATACGCGAAATACCCTAATAAGGACATCCTACAGGAGGGGGGGGGGGGGGGGGTGGTAGCCACATTTGTGACAAAGTGTGACAGAGGGGGGGGGGGGGCACAAATACCTGAAATTTGATGGACGTCATTTTTGAATCACCCCTTATTGCTTTGTCACGGACAAGTGGCCTCTTTCCAAAGGGGCCAGTGACCGCTACTTCCGTAGAGATGCGTGCAGTAATCCTGTATCACTGTACCTTCGAACTAGTAATAGACTTTTACCGGTTCTCCTCCTGGAATCGACTACACCGCGCAACAGCCTACGCTCTCCGGTTTCTACATAATTCGGCCAAAAAGCAGCCGAAGTACACCGACCAGCTTCAACAAGCTGATCTCCAAGCAGCAGAAGTAGTTATCATCAAGTTGGTGCAACGTCTCTGGAAGAGGTCGCCGAGCTGTCGAGCAAATTACCGAACCAGTCTGGACACGAGATAATCGGAAAATATAGTTCCATCTACAGAATAATGCCGAAGCTGAACGACAACAGCTTGCTGCGAGGGTGCGGTCAAATTCTCCCGGGGAAACATCATGTAACGAAGCTCCTGGTGTACTGCTATCATCAAGGCTATCGCCACGGTAACCTGGAAACTGTGATTAACATTAATTAACAACACACTGTGATTAAGTCCAACAGCTGTACAATATCCCGAGGCTTCGTCTAGTAGTCAAGAAGGTGGTCGTGACTGCGCTACCTGCAAGATACGTCGCGCTAGAACAGCGATTCCATTGATGGCGCCACTACCAACCGGGTTGGACTACTTTGGGCCGCTGCTGGTAAAGCTTGGAAGATCCAACGTCAAACGCTGGATCGCAATATTCACGTGCCTGACAGTACGGGCTGTCCACCTTGTTGTACACGTGGTCAACAGAGTCGTTCATTTCCCGTGTCGGTCGATTCGTGGGTCGCAGAGGATACCGAATTCGTCAGTGATAATGCGACGAATTATCGAGTATCTGATCCAGTACTGCAGCATCAAACAAGCCAGAGACAGTTCACCACGTTTACGAGCACCAACACAAAATGGAACTTCATTTCGCCTGGAGTGCCTCACATGGGAACGTTTGGTTCAATCTGTCAAGGCAGCGATGGGCGATGTATATTCCGAGGGAAAGTTCACTGTCGAGGGGTTGCAGGCACTTGCGGGTGTGGTAGAGCGGGCCTGCAATTATAATCTCGAAAGTCACGACAGCGGGGAGGCTAAATACTTGGTGAACTTAAGACCTCTGACGTATTTACCACTCGAATCTGAGGAGGCAGACGCACACACACCCAGTATATTTTTGATGTCAAACTCTACCGGGTTGAAAAGACACCATAAAGGAGACGTTACTACCGTTCGGGGTCAGTCCAGCGAACTCGTGTGGTGTGAAATCCTGGGGAAGTCCTGGCAGTTAGTTAGTTTTCCGGAAGCGCTAGTTGGTAGAATATCTGCCGGTGTTCCGTCGGCAATCGAAGTGGTTCGAGGAAACTAGAACGTTGCAAGCTGGAGACTTAGTCATGGTAGCCGAACCGACAAACCGACATGGATGGGAGCGTATACGGATCATCCGTACTCTCCCGAACTAGGATGGCAGACCTTCAAAAGTTATGTGAGACTCCGGAAATTTTCGGACCACACCAAAAGGAAACTGTCGGCGCAGAAAACGGCAAGCTGGCAACCCTGCCATCCTCCACTTTTAAGACGACGCGTTCCTCTGTCAAAGCTTCTCGCAAGGTTAATATGTGTGACAAATGTCTATCCACGAGGTGAAAAACGAATGTTTTCGGCATTGGTATAGACAGTCCGCCATATGGGTTGCCAGACAGAACTAGATCAGTGATTTTGAAAGGTGAAATTCTCCTGTAATTTGCTCCATTTAATTAGAAGTCCGTTGTCCGATGGCATGCCTGAAAGGAAAAGTAAGAAAATTAATCGAAGTTGAGGATAGAATTATTAATCCTAATTAAGGCTTGTACACGACAAAATCTGTACAGATAAAATTTGGAATAAAACAAATTTACTGTTAGTTCAATCCAAGATGCATTTTTATTCACTTAATTGTGCATTATTAGTAATCTTAAAACTAATAACAGTTACTTAATTAGGCTGCACAAAAAAACTACGAACTTTTGAGTTTACTCCAGCCATAAGGGTCTGTGCAGACTTCTCTGCCACCGATTTATCTGCTTTTGTCCAAGATTTTCGAAATTTGTCTATAGTTGTAGCTTGTTTATATTGAGAGTTCTCTCTTCACGAGAGCCCAATACCGCTCGATAGGTCGCAACTCCGGGCAGTTAGGTGGATTCGCCCTTTTCGGTACAACGTGGGCTCCATTCGCTTTATACCATTCCAAAACATCTTTGACGTAGTGACAAGATGCCAAATCAGGCCAGAATAGCAAGGGAGCGTCATGGCTGCGTAGGAATGGTAACAATCGCTTCTTAGGGTATTCTTCACGGTATATTTCCTTGTTTACCGTTCCGGTAGTGATGAAGCTTTGGATTGCTCGACCACAGCTGCGTATTGCCTGCCAAACCAAATATTTTATGGGAAACTTGGCCATTTTCTTCGTCCTGAAATGCCCCTCTACGCCGTTTCTTTGCATGACAGTATAATAAGACATTCCGGGAAGCTGCTTAAAGTCGTCCAGCACATAAAATTCATCGTCCATTATCACGTAGGAAAACTTCGACGCATATTCGCGATACAACTTGCGAGCCCGGGATTTGGCCGTCACATTCTATTTATCATCACGGTTCGGTACAGTTTTCACCTTGAACGACTTCATACTTTGCCGGTGCTTGGAAGTATGCACGAAAGTTTGGGACATTTTTATTTTTCTGGCCACAGTACGTACCGAAAGATCTGGTCTCTTCTGCAATGTTTGCTTCACCTTCGCGTCCTTCTGGTGGAACCGTTTTTGTTCCGCTCCCAGCCTTCCTGGCTGTTGTCAAACGTGTATCGAAAGATTTAAAAACGTTATGGACAGTGCTTGCAGGAAAACCAAGCTTTTTTGCAAATTTTCTTACTGATAGATCCGGATTTTCATTGCGACCGCACACAATTGCTTTTCGCACTTGCTCTTATTTCGACGCCATCTTCGATCTTAAAGCTTGTAGTATCACCAAAAATTGATTTTACACAATGAACAGACATTCATTCATCAGTCCGCAAAATATTTCACGCGTTGATGAAGTATTTCCAGAGATATACGTATTTAGGAGTGCCCAGATTTTGTTCGAACAAGCCTTAAACAAAGTAGATTGTGCCTCGTGTAAAGTGTAAATCTAATTGTGGGGTGCACGTATCACAAAGGCTACCGAATTGTAAATAGAATCTAAGATGCTTGAGTATAATATTTGTACTTACCTGATATATTTAATTACAGTTGGAACATCAACACTGGCCCGTTTTTGTTGTATCCTCTCATGACATGCATTCATTACTATTGATTAGGGCTTAAGTTTCCAACAAAATTTGAATTTTACAACTCGCTGGATCAACAAGATGTTTAGGTGTAGCAGAGATGTGTTGGTAGTTTATGAATTCGGTTAATATTCCTGGAGGTACAGAGATCTTAGTAAATGAATTTTCATTGTTATCCAAGGTCTCCCTGGAATATAAATTTACTGATCTACAAGAGATATAAAGCTTGCGAATAGATAGTGATGGCGCTATAAACATAAGTCAAAAAAGGCTAGGACAAGAGTGAGTGCTCATGTTCCAACGACAGACGTAATAAAAGGAACTACACCCTTGACTTTTGAACCTGGATAGAAGTAGGAAACTCCAGTATTCCAGCCCAGGAAAGGAGACAACAAAGAAATATATTAACTTTCGTAGATACGTCACTCCCAATGACTCATTCATCTTAAAACTTATCTCATATCAAAGCAAATATACATATGCTTTCTCGCCAAGGAAAGCCTTCCGCACAACGTCAACTAATTTCCAACTCCAGATGAAGGTTGCATGTGTTCTCGGCATCTTCTCAAGTAGACATCTAATCAACACTTTCCTCCCATCCCTGCTGATCATAAGGACCTGGCCAGGTGTTGTGCAAAGAGAACGATGGATGAAGAGGATGTTACATCCAAGGCAGCTCTTCTGGCGCTTCCATCGTCTCTACAACCGCTACCTAATCCAGGAGACTTTATGGTTGGAAAATGCTATGCTACGCTATGCTACAAGAGAACTACAGTTTATGAATTCGGTGTATACTGCTAGAGGTACAGAGAGCTATTAAAAATTGTCATCCAAGAACTTTTTGTAGTAAGCTCATGAGATCTACAAGCGCAACCAGATATATGTTGATATATTGATGGTTTCGCTTGATGATGATATAATATGTACTACCGCTTATAGTAGCACGAAAACTAAGTCCGACAGCAATGGGCTCTCCTCTCTGTTTGACTTGATCAAGCTTTAATATCCATTGACTGTCCTTATTATGTCATTGTATGAAGGGCCAAAAACGGATTGACTGGAACGATAGGCAACCCCACCTACGTATCCACGGGATTGTAAAAAGTCTCATTACAAGAACAAGATTAAACAAATGGTCAAAAATTATCAAGTTGTCGAACAAGAGGATACCCCAATGAGTAGGAGGAAGAGCCCGCCATTTATCCACAAACTGTTAGCAATGGATAGTTCGCTTTATCATTCTCTCCATCAAATTTGTTTCCTTCGGGTGCCCTGATGGTCCTCTCATATCCCGACTATGAATTTATACGTGAGAAAATTTAATATATGTATGAACAAAATATTTCTGAAATCCACAAATTTCATTAAAAAGTTATAAGTTTTTTCAATTCTGAACAGCAACAGATTATTCTATAAGATATGTTTTCAAAAAATTCTATATACTGTACTATCAACATATAATAAATAGCAATTTGATTGATCAAAGATCCTGGTTTGATGATTTCTGAAATAAATGGAACATCTAATCATAGTTCCACTAAACGTGTACAGTCTCCTTTTTCTGATCATTCCGTTTTAACGTGCCTTGGGTTAATTTTGCATGTCAACCACCTAGATCCGGCGTATCGTACCGATCAACAGCTATATTTTCCTTCCAAAGTAAGACGTGATAAGATTGTGAACTATCAATGGCTTATTCAATGTACAAAATAATATGCTAAGCCGCTTTATATATTTTTTCCTCTAGAAGAAACGACTATTTGGCTGTACAACTTCAAATTGAATAAACTTGATAACACTTTGGGTTATGAAAAACAGTTTATATTTTAATCTGACGTACATAGTGAATGTGTTGGTTGTCAGGCAGTCAACAGAACACTTTCAAATCCGCTTAGAACTCATATTCGCTAAAAAATATGATTCCGCTAAAATAAATTATTACTGGGTCCGTACTAACATAACCTCTCGAAACAAAAATAAAATCTTAAATGGTGCTGTAAAAAGAAAAAAAAACTGAATGTTCACAGTGATGTAACTACTGATGTTTATTAAATTGTACTTCATTCCATTGAAACAGGAACTTGCAAGAAAAAGGTGTATGAAACTGAGCTCTTGCGTACAATATTTTAGACAATGTTTGAAACGTGTCAGAACTTCACACGATTTGCAAAATGAACTTATATGTTGTGTGCTCCTTCTTTTAGGGCATGATATTGAACAGAAATTTACACTACTGTTTCAAGCTGTGTGCATGTGGCACTAATTTTAAAGCCTATTTTTTTCTTCTTCAGCTAATTCTGTATTAACGTGACTTGAGTCAGTTTGTCATGCCCTGAGCACCACCTAGACCCAGCATATCGAACCCATCAACATATCGGTCGGGACCTCCCATCCGAAGAAAGACGTGGTCGGAGATTTTTCGTCTCAGAACATCCCAACGGAGTCGACTGGAATTGATATCAGACCCGCTGGGGTGAGAGGTAATCATGCTTACCACTACACCATCCGCGCCGTCCATGACTCACTTTTAATATCATAATCAAGCTTGGTCGAGAGCAGAGTTGATTATTGTAAACATCCAACGTTAGCATAGCAAATTTTCAATCCCCAAAATACAGTCATCCCAGTATTATGGGCCAGCTAAGCATGTTGGTGCTGCTAAATTATTGATAAAAACGCCAAATAAAATGATTGAACCATTTTTTGTTTGGTTGGATCGAAGAAAAATATTAAATATTTTATTTTCTGTGTGTATTATTCTGCACACGCCAAAAAAAAACGACAGTAGAAACTACCATTTCGAGGGTTAAATTAAGCGCAAACACCAACAATTTTCACCTGACTATAAATGCGTTTGATTTTACCAGGCCTGCGATTAGATCGACCATGGTGCGGTTGATATCAATATGAGGTTTGTCAAATATACCACAAATGTTGTAGGTTTTACCATAAATGTAGTAAATTTGACTGAAATTTCATGGTAGTTTTGTGCATCGGCATAGTCGGGTAAAATAATAGTTTTTACTACAAGATTTTTTTCTGTGCAGGAAAAACGTGTTATTTTTTAAATAATTTAATGACAGGTATGTTCATTCGCAATATTATGGGTCACTTTTGGACTAAGTCAGAATTATGGGCCAATGTTCCCAGTATTATGGGTCCATCAAATAAAAAGGAGTTGTTTCGATAAAAAAAACACAGATGGATGACTGTTTTTGTAGTTTTTTGACAAATTTTATTCTTTATACTCTTTATGTGAAAAACAATTACTTCTTACCAATTCATTGAAATTTTATAAGGAAATGGTTTTGAAAAAAAAAAGATTGAAGTTAATAATCAATATGCGTACGAATTAATCGTGGACATTTCATATTTTTCTTCTCGGTTTTTAATTAGATTTCTTCTTCCATCCTTTACTTCGACTTCTTACCAGCATTTGGCGTTGCTTTTACTTTTTTCTTGTCTTCTCTTGCTAGCTTCTTCTTTAGATTTCATTCATCTTTCTTTTGTTTCTGCAACTTTCTTTGCGCGATTCTGTCTTGCTTGGCTTTTTCCTGATCTTTCTTCGCCTGATCCTTCTTGTTGTACCATTCAAGCCATTTGGTACTAGTTGCTAACGGATGGAACATGTTCTTGAATTTGTCGCTTGCGATCACCTTTGTTGTCGTCTACTCTAGCAAATGAGCAGATCATCGAAAGGGTCCTTGGGTTGAGGATTTGATCCTACTTCCTCTCCCTCATTTGTCGATTCAGCATTTCGGAGAGAATCTTCAATATTTGATGCATTACCGATGAAGAACATTCCTATTAGTTCAACAAAAAAAATGAATTTAAAAAAAAAAGCTTACCAAGCGCTGATTCTTCATTTATCATTTCAGCTGGATTACAAATGCCACTTTCGTCAATAGTGAAGTCCGTAGAAACACTACTGGCTGCGTATACATCAGGCCTTCGGACTTGTCCTTAACAATTTTCCAAAAATTGAATAGCGCCAGTTCCTCCAGAGGACCATACCAAAAATCTTTGAGATAGTTGTCAGAGCACCTAGATAGAACCTCTTCATCCAATCCCATTAAAATGAACTCAAGCTGTTGTCGATAAATGTCTACCGTTTTCTCTTGAACCATAGGGTTAGAATTAGCGTTGGCAGTGGTAAGATCTTCATCGGATATTCTGGTTTCTTCTTCTGATACATTCGACGGTAAGGTACTAAAATCAATCTCGTTCACATTCCATGGGCAAATGCCATAGGTTTTAAAACCTTTTTTGAGGCATTCTTTTGAGTTCGAAAAACTCTCGACAACTGTTTTCGTCAGTCTACCAAAGTTAGCCTTTTTTACCCTTGCGTCGCTATTATGTGAAACGAACTCCTTCAATACTTTAAACCATATTTTATTCAACGGCCCGAAAAAAAACTTTGTCCAGTGGCTGAAGGAAGCTGGTCGAGTTTGGGAAACGGGAAACTATTAGGTGCGCAACTAAGTTCCCGCTGTTCAGCAATAGATGGCGCCAGTAGTAAGTGCTGGTCGAATGTTGTACATCTCAAGCTTCATAAACCAAGCTCAGACATATGGTAAACAAACCGCTTTGCCAAATCAGTGATTTTGGTTTAGTGTTATATATTTTGGTTGTTTGAAGATGTCTGATTTCGTGCCAAATAATCGTCATTTGCGGGAAGTGTTGATTTTCTTCTTTCATTCGAAGAAAACGGCGGCTGAAGCACATCGAGAGCTCCAAAAAGTTTACGGTGATGCTGCTCTGAGTGAAACAACGTGTCGTGATTGGTTTCGTCGCTTCAAAAACGGTGATTTCAGTGTTGATGATCGTCCGCGTGAAGGAAGGCCAAAAAACTTCGAAGACTCTGAATTGGAGGCATTGCTCGATGAGGATCCGTGTCAAACGCAAGAAGAGCTTGGTTCAGGATTAGAAGTTTCCCGCCAAGCCGTTTCTAAGCGATTGCATGCGTTGGGAATGATTCAAAAGCAAGGAACTTGGGTTCCTTACGATTTGAAGCCAAGAGATGTTGAGCGTCGTTTTTTCGTCTGTGAACAACTGCTCCAACGGCAAAAAAGGAAGAGTTTTCTACATCGCATTGTGACGGGTGACGATAAATGGTTTATTCATTACAGTAACCCAAAACGGAAACATTCATGGGGACTGCCCGGGCATGCTTCAACATCGTCGCCTAGGCCGAATATTCACGCTGCGAAGGTTATGCTGTGTATTTGGTGGGACCAAGTTGGTGTTATTTATTATGAGCTGTTGAAACCAAACGAAACCATTACCGGGGAACGGTATCGAACTCAATTGATGCGATTGAGCCGAGCACTGCACGAAAAACGGCCACAATACGAGCACAGACACGAAAAAGTGATTCTTCAGCATGACAACGCTCGACCTCACGTTGCGAAACCCGTGAAAACCTACTTGGAAACGCTCAAATGGGAAGTCCTACCCCACCCGCCATATTCTCCTGATATTGCACCGTCCGATTATTACTTGTTCCGTTCGATGGCACATGGTCTCACTGGTCAGCAATTCCACTCATATGATGACATCTCAAAATGGCTTGATTCTTGGATAGCATCAAAAGACGAACAGTTCTATCGAAATGGTATTCACGTTCTACCAGAAAGATGGGAAAAAGTCGTAGCTAGTGATGGGCAATACTTTGAATAATTCGTTTGTAACCTTTGTTTTCAAAATAAAGTTCCTTTTTCACCAAAAAACAGCGAGAACTTAGTTGCGCACCTAATATAATTTTCTTTTCCACACAAAACTCTGTCAACTCGATGCTAACGTGGCTTTTGTGTCCATCGATGAAGACAATAACCGGAAACTCGAAATTTTTTTTTATTAAAAGCCACCTGTAGAAATCATTGGCTATGTATTCGAAAAATGTTTTGCAAGTTTGCCATTCTTCCTCCGAAACTCCTACAGACCGACCAGGAGCCTGGAAGCCCGATTCATCAAAATTAAAAACACGTTGTGGATCATTGAAGAACGAGAGGTCAACATCAACATCATTGAGGTTTTCTTCTACTTCCAGAAACCATCCAATAATTTGATCCTTGGTCACTTTTGCACCAGCCTTCGGAAGTCTTGTTATGAATTTCTTGTTGGCAGCGGGATGTCGATTTGAGCAATTTTTGCCTAAAATAGAATAACGTATACATTTTTTTTTTTAAGAAAATTTTCCATTACGACTTACTCGGGAATGAGTCTGTCAGTTCTCGCGTTTTCCGGATTTTTTTTGCATACTCAGCAACTGTGCGCGTAAGATAAGATTCACTGATAGGAAATCCAGCTCTGGACATGTAAAGAATCCATTCCTCAATTTTGGCTTCTTCTTCAGGAAGAAGAACAGTATTGGGTCCTGGTTTATTAGTTTTTGGTGGCCTCCGAAGGTACCGTTGGAGCGTACTGTAGGGAAGCTTATGATCTCTGGCAGCTTCGCGGACTTTTGCCGTTTGTTTTGCTTGACCAAGAGCACGATGTAAAGTACAAGCTTCATAAAATTTCCGTTTTTGTTTTTCCGTGTTTTTTGAACGTTGTTTAGTTATACTGAAAACAAATTAAAATAGTAACATAAAAAATCAACAAAATACTGTTAATCCATGTGTCTAATCCATAATACTGGGAAAAGTGAATTCTTCTACCAGCATTATGGGTCAATGATAAATTTCATATATTTACGCGAAAAATTGATATTGTGGCATGACTTTAATGAAATCGATCGAATAAATACCTATTCTCTCGATTCTCATCCATTTTTCTCACACAAATAACTATTTACACGGGTTTTTTTCTTATTTTGAAAGACCGACGTTTTGTGGCTGCGGCAAAAACAACAACAAATTAACAGCTGACGGGAGCCTACTGACATCTATCGGAAAATTGATAAACTGCATATGCCTGCGCTAATTGTATCGCTGACTAGCATGCAGAAGAATGTCATTCCCATCCTTTGAATTTAAATGTGAAGGTTGAAAGTTATTAAATCATTTTTAAAACCAATATAAAGCATCAAGTGGCCCATATTACTGGGTGGCCCATAATACTGGGATGACTGTAGTACAACCCGATTTTTTTGGTTTTTTTTTTTCAAAATTATCAATCAACAACCAACTCAGGAAGTAATTAGTTTTGCCACCAGACTTATGACAACAATTAATCTTGAACAGCTCTAGCATTGTCATCATCTACAATGGACGTTTTATCCAATGAAAAGACAATATTTTTGGACTCATCTAATGTAATTGGGTAAAAAAAAACCTTGGTGATAACATACCCATCAATACTACTATTCCCATGCTAGCGGCTGTTTTAGTTCACGTCCATCGACTAGTTCAATGAACTGATTAATCAATTTGAGCCGTTGACGAATGAATCATTAATGTCATTACTAGTTATGACTAATGTGTCAATAAAGGTTATGGACCGCTCAAACTTAGTGAAGTTAGCAGGCCATGCTTTATGTGTCAGACGCACACTTTACCAATCATCAGGATTCAACACGAAGAAAATATTTTTTTCCTCATTACATAGATGAGTACACATAAAGGGCGAACACAAAATTATTGCGACACCGAAAATGTCATGCCAATTTTCTTATAATGTTTAGAATCAAACCAAAATTTTAGGGTAGTTTTATACATATATTTACTTCAAAAATCAAAAGAAAAGTTAATCGATGGAGCCTTGAGTGTAAAATTGAACGCATTTTCGCTTGATGCCCTCCATCAAAGTCTTTACAGTGTCATCCGGTACCAGTTTCTCAGTTTTTTTTTCCATTTTCTTAACATGTCCTTCTCGTCTTTGACTGTCTTCTTGCTCTTCCGAAGTTCCCGCTTCATCATTGCCCAGTACTGCTCCACCGGGCGCAGCTCCGGACAGTTTGGCGGATTCATGTCCTTTGGAACAAAATGGACAGAATTGGCCTCATACCACTCCAGGACACTTTTAGAATAGTGGCATGATGCCAAATCTGGCCAAAATAGCGGAGCTTCGTCGTGCTGCTGCAAGAACGGCAAAAGGCGCTTCTCGAGGCACTCAGATTTGTAGATCTCGCCATTTACTGTGCCCTTTGTCACGAAAGGCTCACTCCTCAGTCCGCAAGAACAGATGGCCTGCCAAATGAGATATTTGGAGGCGAACTTCGACATTTTCTTCTTCTTAAATTTGTCGTCCACATAGAACTTGCTCTTGCCGGTGAAAAACTCCAACCCCGGAATTTGCTTAAAATCGGCTTTTATATACGTTTCGTCGTCCATCACACAGCAGCCATATTTTGTCAGCATCTTCTCGTAGAGCTTCCGTGCCCGAGTTTTAGCCGTCGATTGTTGCCGCTCATCGCGGTTTGGGAAGTTCTGTACCTTGTATGTATGTAGTCCAGCTCTCTTCTTTGCATTCTGGACGTAGCTCTGCGACATGCCGATATTTTTAGCCAAATCACGGCTTGAGACGTTGGGATTTGCTTTAATCATCCGCTTCACCTTTCCCTCCGTCTTTTTGTTCTCCGGTCCCGGTTTTCTTCCATCTCCTTTGCCGTGGTCCAACGTCAACCGCTCCTGGAACCGCTTCAACACTCTGGGTACGGTTGAATGGTGAATGTTTAACATTTTTCCCAACTGCCGGTGCGACAGGTCAGGAAATTCCAGGTGTTTGGAAAGAATTTGTTCTCTCGACTCGCGTTGGTTCACCTCCATTTTCGTTGAATCGAAAAACACGACTTCGAGTTTGACAGCATGTAAACAATACACATCAATGAGAAAATGTGCAAGATTTGGTTGATTTTTACCCAATGGTAACAAAGTTATGCCCTGTTGAATGTGTCGCAATAATTTCGTGTTCGCCCTTTATCCAAAAGAAATGTATTTTACATCATTTTGACAAGCGTATTGTTCAGAATTACGTAAAACTAGATGCTAAGGACTAATAATCTATGTGGGTGGAGAGCAGGAGAGGACTGAGCGTCTTAACTTAAAAATGCAAGGATGTGATTTCTAACACGTTTATTCAGAACCATGGGACAGTTTCATTTTATTTGCAAAGTGGATGACTAATTATTGTGGGTTTAAAAAATACCAAAGTTTTTCAAAAAAAACAAAAGGAAATTTTATGTTATTCCAAGTACATCAACATAGCTAATAGAAAAAAAAAAGATTAATTCTCAGTGATACTTCCTTTCTTTGTGGGCAAGTTTTCAAAGAATTTGAATTTATGTTCTGGAACAACTTCATGCAGCGTTGACAGCAACGCCTTCTTGCGATCTGCGTCGATCCCTCGAGGAGACTTCTGCCATGAGAGGTGTTTATTCATCGTGAAGCTCTTATCTGCGATCAGTTTTTGTTGCTTCTTTGAGAAGGGTTTGATATAAACCACGTTTTTTCCGTCTACGGAATCAGTGTATCCAACTTCGTAGCGACCTTTTTTGTATTGGATGTTCCGGATACTTCCAATGTACGGTCGTGGGTGATTTTGGTTCAGCGTGTATTGACTAACTGTTAATTCCGTTCGAAAGAAATCAGAGGTCTTCATATCAAGCACATCTACTTTCTTCGTTGCCTTGGTAACTGCAGAATTGAAATCATCGAAGGTCACCACACGTTCATGTCGCATGGAAACTGTCGGCTGACATGAACGTGTGATGATGATGATGGTCCCGCCCTTACCCCAACAAAGGTTTGAGCTAGACGATTTTATCTCTAAGATAATTAATTTGGTAACAATTCAAACCAGTTAAACTGTGTCCTGGTTCAAAATACTTCTGGACAATGTTTTTAAAGCAATGTCCATCTTGTTCACAAGTAAAACGATGTGCTGGAAAAAAATCCAATTTTTATTTTACGACGAACAGTTATCCATCGCAAAGTTATTTGATCGAGGTGCCATACTGAAGAAATACTCGGTGGAAGCAACTCAGTACATCGAAACTGCTACGGCCACTGATATGTTCAGGCCACAGGCATGCAAGAACAAAAAACGAGCGAGTATATTTACCAACGGGTGCGAATGTTTCATTATATGCCAAGACCCTCTGGGAAAACACAACTGTCTTCAATTCATCCAGACATGGTAATTGAATCATCTTGATTAAAAAATGAAACGAATTATAAATTATAATACTAAAATACCAAATATATTACGTTTTGTAGATCCACTGCCATAACCAGCTGATTGGCACCAGCTGTATCGCCATCACAGCTGGTGCCAATCGGGTCCTCCCTTAGCACCGTCGGTAAAGGCGTAAAGACTGTATTCGATGAAATTTGGACACACAAAATAGGTCACCAAAAATTTTCCTTGAGCCCGATTCTTTTCAATCTTTCTGGAAATAAAGTACTACTAAATGGTTAAGTTTTGACATCATTGGTTTATTGAACCTCTTCTCCCAACCCAAATGCCCGCACCTTTGCCTTGACCTCTTTCATCAAATTTTGGGCAATGATAGGACCGACTTGCTTACTTACTTTTAACCACACTTTCTTTAGTTCAAGTTCATTTTCTATCAGTTTTGGAGTTTTAACGAGCTTTGCCTTCATGATAGCCCAAAATTTTTCAATTGGGCGAAGTTCCGGAGTGTTTGGAGGGTTGACGTCTTTTGGTACAAAAACTACATTATTATCTTTGTACCAGTCTAAGACGGGCCGGGCATAATGGCAAGATGCCAAATCCGGCCAAAACAGTGTCGGGCCATCGTGAGATCTCAAGAAGGGCAGAAGTCGTTTTTGGAGGCATTCGTCCTTGTAGATTTGTCCGTTGACGGTCCCAGAGGTGATGAAGGGCTGACTCATTTTGCCACATCCGCAGATCGCTTGCCAGACAAGGAATTTTTTGGCGAATTTCGACAGTTTCTTCTTCCGTACACTCTCCGGAACGGCCAACTTAGAGGTGGCGACGTAGTGTTCCTGTACTGGCATTTGTTTGGTGTCGGCTTTAATGTAGGTCTCATCGTCCATCACAATGCAGAACGGTTTTGCGAGCCACTCCCTGTACAGTTTTCTTGCACGAGTTTTGGCCACCGAGTTCTGTTTATCGCTCCGGTTCGGTGCCTTCTGGACCTTGTACACATGTAATCCAGAACGTTTCATTGTTTTCTGCACAAAACAAACTGAAACTTTCGCCTTTTTCGCAACATCCCTGATCGAAATGTTGGGATAACGCTTAAATTGGTTCAATACCATCCTGGCCTTCTCCGGATTTGATGTGCCACGTTTTTTGCCACTACCATTTTTCCGCTTGGTTGTCTTACGGTCCTTGAACGTTTTGATCACATGAGATACGGTTGAATGTGCGATTCCGAGCTGTTTTCCGATCCATCGATGAGAAGCGTTTGGGTTTTCGAAGTGAGTGCCCAAAATTTGTTGGCGCACTATTTCTTCATTCGAAGCCATCACTGAAATCACTCGACCGATTTTCACGAAACTCATTACACAATTGACACAACACAATGAAATACATTCAGTTAAAATTTCAATAATTTTTACCCACACGCTAAAATGTAACGAACAATTGCGTGTGTCCAAATTTCATCGAATACAGTCTTTAGCCACAAAGCAACACCATGCTGGAGGTGACTGGGTTCGATTCCTGGTCTTGTCAAGGAATTTTTCGTAAAGGAAAATTTCTCGGCTCCCTGCACACTTAGAAATTATGAATTTTACACGAGACGTAATTCACGTTTGTAAAAAGTCGAAGAACGTAAACAAAGAATTCGTGTAAAATTATGTCTCCTGAAACTGACACATACGCAATTCGTCGAAAGATGTGTTTGATTGAATTTATTTTCTCATCTCTTTCAACTCATTCTGATTCAACAGAAATTTACATGACATTTTCCATTTGATAACGTATGATAGTAATTGCCACACAGTCCCACTGATCATTTTCCTTTAAAGTAACATAAATTGAATCTCACTTATCTTATCAATCAGACTAAGGCCGGCGTGGCCTCTGCTGTACACAGAAGTTGTTTCCATTGTAATTGGTCCATGGTTGTGCCTCGCCAGCCTCGCTGTCTGCGGAGAGTCCGCAGGTCGCCTTTTACTTGATCAATCCACCTTGCTCGTTGCGCGCCTCTTCTTGTACCTGTCGGTTCGTTTTTGAGAACCATTTTCACAAGGCTGTCGTCCGACATTCTTACGACATGCCCAGCCCATCGTAGTCGACCGATCTTAGCGATCTGTACGATGGGAGGTTCTCCCAGCAACTGGTGCAATTCGCCTCCTCTACGTTCCGTCTTCCATCTGCACTCCACCGTAGATCGTACGCAGCACCTTCCGTTCAAAGACTCCAAGGGCGCGTTGGTCCTCCACTAGCAATGTCCATGTTTCGTGGCCGTAGAGAACTACCGGTCTAATTAATGTCTTGTAGGTGGTATAATTTGGGGGTCCGCCCATTTTTTTTTTTTTTTTTCCCCCCGCGGGTTCAAAAGAGGCACGATTATAATAAATTGAATCTACAAACGAAATAAATTATAGGATTCATTGGAAATGTTGGTTTCCAGTGTAATTTTGGTCATAAAAGCATTATTTATAACGCCATTTCTTTCCGCATAGCAAAAATATGTTTCGACTTTAATTGTATTTTACTCAGTCTATTTTTCAATATGGGACAATTAAGGGTAGAACGGCGGTACAAATCTGGAGAAAAATTTAGTAAAACCCTTAAGTATTAATAAGAGGGACAAGTGAGACTTCTTGTCCCTCTTATTAATGCTTAAGGGTTTTGCTAAAAAAAATTTGTTCACCCAGGACTTTACGAGTTAAAATTATTCCCCTTACCCTGGACATGGTGATTATGAAAATGATAAATTTATTAAATGTTAATGCAATCAGGTTTTTTTTTTCAATACTTTAATTGCAGCATAGAACTGGTACAACGCCAGCTCAAGTCCAAGTGAGCATGGTTAGTATGGTTAGTATGAGCTGCCTCAACTGTTACAGCTTAATTCATACGAGTTGCGATGTTCGAAAAGTATATGCTCATTTTTGTTTCATCATATCAACTTGAGCAAATGCACAAGTAAAAGGTTTGACGTATGGATTATAGCAAAGTAAAAGCATTAGCTCATTTTATTCACATGACCTCTTGCTTCAGGTAAGAACATCAGATAAGGCAACATGAACAATATTAGTAATAAAGCATATATAACGTCCATTAATTATGTCACGCAAAAAGTGTCTTTTTATACCCCCCCCCCCCCCCTGTCACGTTTTATGTATGGACCTTCAAAAAATTTTGTATGGATTGTTACGTTCTCCCAAAAAAAAAACCTCCCCCTTACTGCGTGACATAAACATAATTAATGGACCTTCCTTATGTGGATTAATTCAGGAGTCCTAGGCTATTGCAGTGCTCCACGAGAATGGCACCAAAATACATGAGCGGATGCAGCCGAGACTGAAAAGCTCAATATTAAAGATATCTGTCTATCTATCTAGCACCAAATTACATCCAGCAGCGACAAATCACACTTTTGCTTGACTTTGCACACAAAGAAATCCGCATTCTATCAGAGTGAGACATCGTGAGAAGCACAGAAGAAGAGGGTGTGAGCTAAGAACGAAACATAATCAGTTTCCATCCTTACGACAATAGAAATGAGTCATCATGTCTCATCAACAAATTACTAGTTTTGCCGGTTGTTATGATATTGGTGTTTATTTTCCCTCACATCTCAACTACCGACGCTTCATCACCCCCAATGTAGTGAGAGGCAATGCCTGCACTAAGCTACTTTATAATTCAATATGCATAAAGGGTAACACTGGCGTGACCACAAACGCCCGAACAAGTGACTCGATCTGTTCCCGCTCTTGCTATTCTGTACTAGAATTTAAATTTTGTTCCTTCTGACTACACGCGTCGTTCTCTCCCATCAACGAACAGAAAGCAAAAGCATACAAAAAGTGAGTACGGGAACAGACTTGAACTGTTGTTGGTTACATCATTTCCACAGTAAGCGAATTCGGCTCCCCGAGGTGAAACGAAACTAACATTCAGACAGTGACTGGCAAGTAGGGTGGATGTGCCAGCTCTGGAACGAGTATTACTTGTTTATGAAGAAATTTCATAAGCGTTTTATCGTTTTCAGTTTCTTTCCTACGATTTACAGCACTATTTTAGGAAAATTGAGGGGAAAGCCCAACAATCGAAACGACTGGGTCAGCTACCTTTTAGTGAAAGCAAATACAAGTATACATGCGCCACAGTACATTAACGAAACGAGCCCCTCCATTTAGCCCAGCCAGAGTCGACGCATTCGCGCTTTCTCGGTCCAGACAGCAATTCATTCGTGACCCAACTGGCAGCGCGTTCAGGACCTATCTGACGGTGCTTATATTAATCAGCATAAAAGTTATTACCAGTCTTGTTACAAGATGAAACGTTTGATTGTAGGAGTCATTCTAGCTACGGTGTGCATTCAAGGTATGATATTCGCACTGTAGTCGAGTCTAAAAATCAGGCGCTAATAACATGTAATTTTCTTTTCGCTTGCAGCCATCAGCGCATTGAAATGCATGCAAGGTATTGAAGTGAAGAATCCCGACAAGCAGAGCAGCGAGGCGCAGAAAAATGAGAAACCTTTGGAGATTACGGAATGTGGTGCTGGAACCGCACTGGCCTCAACCGCATTGCTGTTTACGGTTAAGCCCAGTGTAATCAGTTTCCCAAGTGGTGACTACAAGTGCTATCATCTTAAGTACGATGTGAAGAATAGCGAATCTTCGACCATCATCAAGGGTTGTATCTACAAGTCCCTGAACGTTTGCGATGGGAAGTTCTCGTTGGACAACATCCAGGAAGGATTCTGTAGCCAATGCGACGTTGATGGTTGCAATACCGCCGGCCGATATGGATTTGACTTGAAGCTTCTTGGAATGACCGTTTTTATCATAGCTGCTTATCTACTGAAGTAGAAGGGATGCTGAGAATAGCTCACCATCCTATGCCATGATTCATTTCATTTATTTTTTACAATCTCAGTTTTACGCTTTAGTGTATATGTGAGCGTGTTTCAAATTACACCAGGAGGGCAAAATCTGTATGACAGACTTCTCCCCTCAAGGATATTGTGCTTTGTATTAGATGAGCTAAGTGTACGAAAATAGAGACAGTGAAGAAGACAACGGACGCCAGAAAAAAAAAGATGCTGAGACAGTTTTTATGGAAAATCGATTCCATATTCTTACGACGACCAACACACAGCAATGAGATGATTCACCAAAAAGTGCTTTTCAGCAATCGCTAACTCAGGAGGCTATGTGGCCCATCAAACAGAATAGATTTTTTTTCTACATACACATACCTAATTACCTCCGTCATTTTCCCCCGAGGCGGTAGATTTTTAATCATTCGATAACAATCGCTTGATGACGAATCCTGTGAAAAATGCTTTTCCGCTAGTTTTAACTTTGAAGAATGAATTAAATAAACGGTCCTCGCTACGGACGAAAAAGAGAACGACCAACCGACGACCCTAATGGGGCAAACATTACTCATTATTATTCCGGACGACACTCCCTGAAAACGGCAAACCGAATGCTGGCATTGCGAAGTTGGACAAATGGAACGAGCCAAGCCAAGATTAGTCGGGGCGGCGTGAGTCTTTGATTTGACTTTGACTAACTGTCTACCGATTGCGTCGCATGGGCGGCGGTGTTGGCTGGTTGGAATGTTTGCCCAATAGAGTTGGCGAAATCTGCACACGAGTTATTCTGTGTTTACGCAAGAAGCGCAGTACGAGCGTTTATTGCTCTGCAAATAGGCGTTGGGCGTCGTGGGACGATGTGGTAGCTTAGTGCATATCAGTTCCGTGGTCGTTAAAGTAACACAATTTTTTTGAGTCCAAAACATTTGTATCAGTTGAAATGTGTATTTAGGAGAGTTAATGTGTGTGTGTTTTTTTTTAAATTAAATTGAAGACTGAGTGGTCCCTAGGTTGAGACAAGATGTAGGTTTCTGTTCTATAGCTAATCTCACGCCAATCGGTGCAACTATATTTCCGTGCCGGATCATATTTCTCTTGCAATTGAAAGTTGAGTAGTTATTCTACTAAATCAATATAAACTTTTTTTTTGATTGGCTATTCAATTGCAGTGTTCTGTTTAAACGTAGTACTCTTTCTACTCTACGCCTATCTTTTCTATACTGATTGTCATTTCAACAGTTTGTAAAATGAGAGCGTCATGCTAAAGCAAATGGTTTTTAACGCTAATAACTCTCGTTCGTCTTTATTTTGTATACTGGGGTACAATAAAAAAAAACCGTGAAGAAAACTGGTCAGGTTTTGAGCGGTAATATCTCAGTCGTTTCTCCAAGTTAAGGACAGTCATGTACGTGTAAAACATCAGACCCCCAAGGTGAATGAAACCTTCAAGGCGTATGGTAGTCACCGAATCAAGGGATGTTCACAGCATACGTAGCCACGAAGGAAAAGCCAGTGGAAGTGGAGAGTTCCTTCGAGATTTTCCAGAACATAATGAAGCGTTTACTAACAGGAATCCCGGGAGTTAAGTCGTTTATTGACGACGTTCTGATTTCCGCTGTAACAAGGAAGGAGCACGATAAAATACTACAGGCTGTTCTGGAGCGACCAACATCACACGGTGTTACAATCAACATGCGGAAATCCGAATTTGGGAAGACGGAAGTTTTTTTCATGGGACATCGCCTTTCAGGAATAAGCCCAGCTGAGGATACGCGATTTCGCTGGACTAAAGAACAGCAGCAGGCCTCGCTAAGATCAAAACAATTTTGGCAAATCCATCCAATTTGGGATACTATTCACCGTTGGACAAGACGATTCTTATCGCAAGCCCCACAGGACTAGGTGCGGTCCTAATGCAGGAGAAGGATGATCAATTTGTAAGGAGGGTCCTGGTAGGGCCTCCAAATTCTGACTTATGCGCCAGACGACCGGAGTCGCCTGCCAGAACTCAAGATCGGTTTGCCCTGCTAGCTCTTTGTCCAACCCTACAGTAGGATCCACCTTCAAAGATATCCAACACTTCCAAAACCTCCCTTCCAAATTCCTTATTCCTTATAGTTTCCCAAATTTATTAAATTTACTAAAAGTTCGTGTTGATTTACCAGTGGAAAAACAAAGCATTTATTGAAAAGTAATTTAAAACCTCTATTTTGTTCTCATGCAATAAAACTTTAATTTTTAACGTTTACTGTTGATTTCCAAAGTCTATTGTTTTGCGTTAAATTTTTCATTTCGTTTTGAAAACCTTCTTCTCTCCCTACCTTCTCCTATCTTATGACGTCATTCCCTCAGTGTACCCTGTACGTGAGTCCTTCTACTCCCAGTTCCCTTTCCCCTTCTCTTCCCCTACTAATATAATTGTTAGGCCCTTCTAATGCTGGTGTTGTATTCGTGTGGGTACTAAAAAACCGGTTCAGGTACTTACAGGTGTCGCTGGTCGATGGTCATCTGGCTTCCCGCCTTCGGAGTGGGTTAGCGCCGTAACGCTGCACACGGACTTTCGTCGGTAGACTACCGACGGCACGGATCCTTCGGTATGCACGGCAGATGGACGTGGTTCACTGACCCGGTAGCGGATGGACGTTTCCCGGTTTTCTTCGGCCGGCGAAGATGGACAGCTGATTTGCACGGGTATGGCTGAGTTTTCGCGGAATGCCGCAGGGAGGATCCAGACATTCGTCCGGAAGGCTATCTTGCTGAGATTTCGGCGCTCCGTACCGTGACGTCATGCATACGTAGGTGAGGCTGGAGATGTGCTGTGTGCTGTTGGGCTCTGATCGGGACTGGCTGTCAATTGGTTTTTACCCGGGACGTGAGTCTGGGCGATACGCTCTGGCGGTGGCAACCTTTCCCCATACAGATCACTCGCGAAATGTGGCAACCACGTGGTGACGGGTGGTTCTCGCGAGGCCGATCTTCCTTCTCCGATGACCACGCACTCTGAAGCTATTCTTAGCGGCACGCAGCCGCGAGGCGAAGAATAGTCCCATGGGATCGCCCCCAGTCTCTCCGATAGCACGCAGATATTTTGTGGGTGCTGCAATAGCCGTAGCAAGGATGACGGTTTCTGCCCGCACAATCTCCTCAAAATGCACTCGTCGAAATAAAAACGAAAACCCAAGGATGCACGTGCTCACGTGTGGTGACTGTGGATGATTTGTAGTTAGTATCCCACACGAAATATATACTTTCCCAGCAATTTACCTCAGGTTTATTTTAACTTGGTATCCTAAAACTGTTAAATCAGCTTATTCTGGACTCACGATTTTATACCCTAAATTAAAACTATTGATAAATTTACGATTACTTAATCAAAATAAATTTTGCTTACTTCTTAAACTTTTCACGAGATTTGCGACTCACGATTTTTTTTATTAGCTTTTAAATACGATAAACTCTGGAAATATACAACATATTAATTTACATTACACTACACTACACTCATAACTTTTAAAATAGTTTTCAAAAACTTAAATTTTCACTCCGAAATACTTTGCAAAATATGAACTATTCTGTTCGGCGATCTGAACGGGAAAGATCGAGCCAATGCTCTTTATAGGTACAGAAGCCTAATTTCCTAGTTTCCATTTTCCTTCCGGTCTGCTTTCTTGATCTTCTAAATTTACTTGTATAATCTAAATTTTCCAAAGTCAACCAACTGACCTTTTGATCAACTGACACCTAAATATACCCCCCCCCCCCCCCCCCCCACTTGGCATACTGATTCGCCCCCTATAGGGGGTTTGTTCGATAAGGATGGAACACAGAAAATCCTCTGTTATTTTTGGATTCTTTGAGTAAAAACCCAGAAATCTGGGTTTTTTTTATCCCTATTTTTTTTTTTCCACCCCCCTCTTTTTTTTTTTTTTCTTTTGCTTCCTCCCCTCCCGCCCCCCCACACAATATTCTCCCCGAGAATTTTGTGTGCACTCACACTCAAAATCCAGGGGCGTCCCACCGGTGGATTGCTAAAAGGCTTGGAATTGCAAATACAACTGTGTCTCGTGTAATAAGAACCTTCAAGAAGCGTCTGAGTGTCCAAAGGAAGGAAGGGAGTGGTCGTAAAAGTGGTCCAATGGACAGTAAAATGGCCAGGAAAGTCGTACAACAATTCAAGAACCGCCCAAACATGTCAATTCAAGATGTCGCTAAAAAGTCTAAGGTGTCAGTCGGTTTTGTGCAGAAAACCATGAAGCGTGCTGGGTTACATGTTTACAAAGTGCAAAAAGCCCCAAACCGGAATGAAAAACAAAACATCACTGCGAAAACCCGCGCCCGGAAACTTTACACGAAGCTGCTCACCAAATCCGGTTGCATCGTGATGGATGACGAAACATACGTCAAGGCCGACTTCCGTCAACTTCCT
Organism: Aedes koreicus; assembly: GCA_024533555.2. NCBI lineage: Eukaryota > Metazoa > Arthropoda > Insecta > Diptera > Culicidae > Aedes > Aedes koreicus. Next base: position 31,193 of record JAHHFK020002003.1, on the reverse strand, counting down.
GGGCAAGAATATTTCGTTGCCAAGTCGAAGTTCGATGTTCCGGAGGAGGTTCGAAAGAAGAAACTATCGAAATTTGCAAAGACGTTTCTAATCTGGCAGGCGATTTGCGGATGTGGTGAAATAAGTGCTCCCTTCATCACTTCCGGAACAATAAACGGTGCGATTTACACGGAAGAGTGCCTTAAGAAGCGTCTCTTGCCATTCATTAAGAAGCACAAAGGATCAACTCTGTTTTGGCCTGATCTAGCATCCTGCCACTACGCTCGAAACGTATTGGAGTGGTACCGAGCCAACGGAGTCAATTTTGTGCCAAAGGATATGAACCCACCAAATTCACCGGAACTTCGTCCAATTGAAAAATTCTGGGCAATTATGAAAACTGAACTTCGCAAACATCCCAAAACTATAAAAACAGAGCTAGAATTGAAGAAAATTTAGGTAAAAACAACAAAAACACTGGGAAAATCGGTTGTACAAAATTTGATGGATGGAGTGAAAAGGAAGGTGTGGGCATTCGGGATGGGAGACGAAATTGAATAAAACAAATGTTGTAAATCAAAACTCATTAGTAGTTCTTCATTCCCTGAAAATTTCAAGAAAAAATATTTTTTATCCTAACATTTATTTTTGTTAAGTATATATGTGTGTGCCATTTTTATCGAATACACCCTTTATTGCCTACTACCGAGGCGCTAACCACCTGAAAAATAGGGTTCTGTATGAAACGTTGACCGACGGTCCGTTTAATTTGGAAGGAGCGGTTGGAACGATACTTACCTTTCAAGGACGAATTATTGGTGGTGAATAGAATAGTGTTGATAGCGGATAGGATTGTAATCCCAATGAGTTTGCGAAAGCGTGTCTTGTCATTGGCACACATTGTACATCCCGGCATCGAACGATCGAAACAGAGATTGCGTTTGAAAGATTGGTGGCCGAACAAGGGGGCTGCAAAATGGTGAGTCGACAACTGTGATGCAGCGTGCGTCACCGCAACATAGCTCTGGTCCTCACAAGTTCCTATCTCATGCTTCCACGGGTCAAGAGATGCTAAACGTTGCGTACTTAACTGGTAGTGCAGCCTGAACATTGTTGTCCTTCTGACTTCAGCTAGATTGAGGAGGTGCGTGCCGAGCGTCTGTCAACCAAGGAGGTGCGACTCAATCAGCGTCTGTCCTGGCATCCAGCGGCTGAGTAAGAAACGCTGTATCGTGTTAGCTATACCTAAGGTGGCAGCATCACCAACGCGATGTAGGCAGCGCGACCCCGGTATGGCAGTATGCTGAAATCTTATCCTACCACGAAGAATGGAATTATTCTACAGTATACAAATTCAGATCATCCATGGAATTCCCAAGTATTGTGTAACAGTTTTGATTTGTTTTTTTTTTCCCTCGTGGCAATGATAATGCAAGTCCGTACATACATCATCATGCTACAGAGGATCGTGTGACTGGAGGTCACATTGAGGATTTTACTATTCACATTAGGTTCGTAGTTGCAGCGCGCTTTCAGATCATCCTTGCCATAGATCCACCCTAATAACATGGAAGGATATTACGGAAAAAAGAGGCAAAATACATTTTTTATCTTTTATTGTTGTTATGATATTATAGTATATTATTGCATATAAATTGGTTTCAGGTTATCGACATTTGGGATGTACTGTCTTTTGCATGATGTATTTCAGGTCTTCTAGGTCAACCGGTATTGTAAAATAATTTAAAATTCATTTTTTTTTCTCATAGCTGTCATACATTGTCTAAACTTTCTGGTTCATAATGGATGCGCAAGTTTTTCGACAATTGCAACAAAATAGCAGTCGACACACATGTAATTTAAGTTCACATTATAATATCCCTTCTCTATATATAATGTCTTATATAAGAATGTTTATTCATTACCATTACCATTCATCTTTATTATCATTATTACCATTTTTATCATTAATTGTGTTTTCGTGATTTATATATTAACATAAAAATAATTTTATAATTTTTATCTAATAGGTTATATATACATTTGCTCAAGAAGGTGGGATCATTCCATAAGCAAAATGCCATTTTTTTTTACTAAATACGACCACGGTATCGTCCGCTGGCTATTGCCGAGGGTATTGTGTGTTTCCCAGGTACCCGGTTCAAGCTTTAGTTGGTGGCTCTTCTTGACCTTCTATTCCTGAGTTGTAAGTGTGGATAAGGGCGTCTATGTAATGTTTTGCTGTACCTGTTGTGGACTCCCAGTACCTCCCATTTCACCCAAAAGTTTTGAGGATAACTTGTCTTGCCTCGAAAGTTTTCCTTTTTATTGTATTGGCCTCCGTAACAAAAAGGGATCCATTGCAGAGCATATGATTGATCAAATTATTCGCACTTCTACTCGCCCAACGCCCCCCCCCCCCCCCCCCCCACACACACATCCATGTGAGGCCGCCCAGAATGGAGTGTTCTTCTGCAGCTGCTACGCACCGCCAAGATGGTCGATCGAACAGTTTTCCAATATGCTCGATCGGAAGACAACGGAGCTAACTGGCCTGAATCCGTTGGTAATAGCGGGGGACTTCAACGCTTGGGCGCTCGAGTGGGGGAGCCGCCTTACCAACCCTAGGGGCCAGATTCTTCTGGAGGCCTTGGCTAGGCTCAATGTGGACCTAGCCAACGTGGGTACCAAGAGTACCTACCATAGAAACGGAGTGGAATCGATCATCGATATAACATCTAGCAGTCCTGGGCGATTAGCAATTGGAGGGTGGATGATGGCTACACCCATAGCGACCACTTGGTGGTTCGTTATTGTATCGTCCACAATACAAGGCAGCGTACGGAAGGAGGAGCATCCACTCCATTCGCCTGCAGATGGATGACGTCCTACTTTGATGTAGAGACTTTTAAAGAGGCGCTTGAGAGGGAACGAAACTTACGCGAAACCCAGGAACCTTGCGACGAACGACTCGTTATGACAAGGGAAGTCAAACCGAGGAATGGAAGATCGCCGGCGTATTGGTGGACGGAGTCGATCGCCGACCTCCGAAGAACATGCCTCCACGCAAGATGGAAAGTGAAAAGAGCGCTGTCAGACGCCGAGAGAATCGAGCGTAGAGGGGCGCTAGTCGCCACGAAGGCCGCACTAAAGAGGGAGATAAAGGCCAGCAAGCGAGCCTGCTTCGAGAGTCTGTGTCAGAAGGCCAATACGAATCCGTGGGGTGACGCCTACCGGGTAGTAATGGCCAAAACCAGAGGATTGGCGGCTCCGACCGAGCGTTCGTCAGAGCTGCTGCTGGTGATCGTTGGGGGACTCTTCCCGAGCCACGACCCAAGTCCATGGCCCCCCGCCGCCGTAGATTTGTCCCATGACCAGCGTTCCAGTATCCCAGACCTTAACGCTGTCATAACGACGGAAGGGTGGACGGCTCAGCCGAACACCCGTGACCACGTGGGCATTGACAACGGCACAACGGGGGCCAGCGGGGAGGCGACGGTGACGAATGAGGAACTCATTGCGAAAGCAAAGTCGCTAAAGGTGAACAAAGCGCCGGGACCGGATGGTATTCCGAACCTGGCCATCAAGACGGCTATCTTGCTGGATCCCGAAATGTTCAGGGTGGTGATGCAAAAGTGTCTGGACGAGGGCGTCTTCCCGGACACCTGGAAAATTCAGACCCTTGTGTTTATACCAAAGACAGGGAAGCCACCAGGAGATCCATCGGCATATAGACCTATATGTCTGTTGGATACAGCGGGTAAGGTGCTCGAGAGGGTAATCCTCAACAGACTGACAACATACACAGAGGGTATAGGCGGTCTGTCTAATAATCAGTTTGGCTTCCGTAAAGGGAAGCCGACGGTGGATGCCATCTTGTCCGTCACCAAGACGGCCGATGGCGAGGAGTACGATACTGCGCAGTGGTCACCCTTGACGTGAGGAATGCGTTCAATAGCGCCAGTTGGGTGGCTATCGCCGACTCGCTCCATCGCCTTCAGGTTCCTGGGTACCTGTACAAGATTCTCAGAAGCTACTTCCAGAATCGCGTACTGGTATACAAAACAGAGGCAGGCCAGAAACGTGTGCAGGCCACCGCAGGCGTCCCACAAGGTTCGATCCTGGGTCCGGTGTTATGGAACACGATGTACGATGAGGTACTGCGGCTTGAGTTCCCGAGCGGGGTGAAGATAGTCGGGTTCGCGGACGACATCACCCTGGAGATATGTGGTGAATCCATCGAGGAGGTCGAGTTAACGGCCTCGCACTCCATTGGCATTGTGGAGAGATGGATGAGCTCCAGGCAATTGGAGCTAGCACACCATAAGTCTGAGGTCACGGTGGTGAATAATCAGAAATCGGAGCAACATGCGACGATCAGTGTAGGTAACTGCACAATAGAATCGAAGAGGTTCTTGAGGTATCTTGGGGTTATGATCGACGAAAAGCTGTCCTTTGTCAGTCACGTCGATTACGCCTGCAAGAAAGCCTCTATGTCTATATCGGCATTATCCCGCATGATGTCGAATAGCTTGGCGGTGCAAGGGAGTAAGCGTAAACTCCTGGCCAGTGTCGCCCTGTCCATACTTAGGTACGGTGGGCCGGCATGGATCACCGCCTTGAGTACCAAGAGCAAGTAAGCTAGAGAGTACGCACAGGCTTATATGCCTAAGAGTGGTTAGTGCATACCGAACGGTATCACGGGACGCGGTCTGCGTCCTAGCGGGGATGATGCCAATAGGCATGGTCATAAAAGAGGACGTGGAGTGCTTCGAACAACGTGGAACAAGAGGTGGACCAAAGGTCGGTGGAACCATCGACTAATCCCGAAATTAACCGGGTGGGTCGGTATGCGACACGCTGAAGTGAACTTCCACTTAACGCACATATTGTCTGGCCACGGCTGTTTTAGACAATACCTGCACAAATATGGGCATGCAGTGAGTGCGCGGGAGTCGAGGAAACTGCGGAACATGTGTTCTTCGCATGTCCTCGCTTCGCGCGAGATCCGGCATGATGGCCATAAGCGGTCACGACACGATTTCGGATAATTTGGTCCAGGGGATTTGCCAGGACCGGGACGTCTGGGACGCGGTATACGTAGCAGCCTCCCAGATCGTCCTCGATCTCCAACACTTCAGGATCTAATTGACCCAACCCGGGAACAACTTGACACTTCTAGTACATTGTCACTGAAACTAAAAAAATTGGTCCGGTGGTACTGTCAAACGTATCCAACTGTAAAAAAATCAAGCGTATCTTCTAAAAAGGTCGGAATGCGTATATGACATGCAATACTGTGTGTGATAAAAAATGTAAGAGTAAAGTATGTAACATTTTACGCTTGCAATGAACACGGAACCAGTGGAAACCTAAAAGTGTGTCGTACATAAATTACATCACGCACTGAAGGGAGGGAGCGGTATTAGGTGTGACAATCGGAGCAAAATTTTGATTTGATTCATATAAAACGTGTTTTAAAGGGGATGATTGGCGTTTCCTAAGGGGAGCGGTCAATTATCAATTGCGATCAATCAAGGGATCATTCAAACATGAAGTCCATTATTTTTTAATATTTGTTTGTTAGCCCTTTGAATATTTCCGAAAGCGAAATAACGTATGGAAGGCAAGAGCGATTATTAGTTTGTTTGCCAAACCAGTAATTTAAAGTTCTTTGAGTAGAGCAAATTTTAATGTTTTGTAAAAGGATCCAAAATTTACACTAATTGTATACTAGCAACTTAACTTTAATAATGCCAAAAAAAAAATATTTAAAAATATTCACTTGTTTTAAATTTCGCCAAAAATCCCTCAACCGCTTCAATCTTTCGCATTTCACTCGAAATTTGCACTTGAAAAAACTCCGTAAACGAACCTTGCTTCAGATACTCGATCAGATTGATACGAGTACAGTGACAATTTATTCGAGGTGTCAAGCATTCGTTCTAATGGTGGTTCTAATATTACGTAACGCAATTTTTACCAATGATTAACTCCATCTCGTGAGGGAGAGAGAGGTAACAAGATAGTAAAAACATATATAAAATTTGACATCCGCTTAGTCCCAGCGTCTTTTACATGAAGTAAATAAAAGCAAAAAAAAATCATTGTTTAAACGGTTTCTATGGCCAATCAATAACTTTCAATTATTTTCAGATTTATTGGATATAACAAAAGCTAACTGAATATCTGTGGAAAGCAACGCGAGACAGTCGTTCGTTCCCTTGCCCCTACGGAAACCATATTGAGTATCTGAAAGCAGATTGTTCGTCTCAACCCATTTGTCCAGACGGAAGAGGATCATTTTCTCCAACAACTTTCGAATGCAGGATAACATCGCGATGGGTCGATAGGAGTTGTGGTCGGACGCGGGTTTACCAGGTTTTTGAATGGCACTAGCTCTCACCCGTCTCCAATCAGCCGGTACAATATTGTGTTCCAGAAACTGATTAAACAAGTGCAACATGCGCCTCTTTGCGACGTCTGGGAGGTTTTTAAGCAAGTTGAACTTAATCCGATCAGCCCCTGGAGCCGTATTGCCACACGAAAGGAGTGCGAGAGAGAGTTCTACCATTGAAAAGGGTTGGCTAATCTCATCTATCGAATTCGTGGTTTCGCGGGGAATCAACCGTGCCGGCACAGAATCTGGACAAACTTTACGCGCGAACTTAAGAATCCATTGGTCTGAGTACTCCTCGCTCTCGTTGTACGTAGTTCGATTACGCAATCTTCGCGCCGTGTTCCAAAGAGTACTCATCGACGTCTCGCGCGATAGCCCGTCCACGAATCTTCGCCAGTATCCGCGTTTCTTGGCCTTGATGAGGCTCTTAAGTTCGCGTTCGAGAGCCGTGTATACTTCGAAGTGCTCAGGTGTTCCACGTCTACGGAAAACTTTAAACGCGTCGGACTTTTTACGGTAAACCTCGGTGCATTGCTGATCCCACCATGGAGAAGGAGGTTTCCTGCGAAATGACGTTCCTGGAACTGGTCGAGTTTGAGCTTGAAGCGCGCTGTCCAAGATCAGGTTGGAGAGGAAGCTATATTCCTCCAGCGGTGGAAGCTCTTCTACCGTCGTTACGGCTTCACCTACTGCTGTCCTGAACTTTGTCCAATCAATGTAACGGGTAAGATCATACGTGACGTTAATGGATTCCGACGAATTGAACCTTGTAGCAATCGAAATTTGTATGGGCAAGTGATCACTACCGTGGGGATCTTGAATCACATTCCATGTGCAATCCAACGATAATGAATTCGAACAAAGTGTGAGGTCTAATCTACTGCCAAGTGAGGATGGACCAGCCAAACGTGTTACTTCTCCATTGTTAAGAACTGTCATATTGAAGTTGTCACAGAGGTCATATATCAAGGAAGACCGGTTGTCATCGTACAGTTCTCCCCAGCCTGTACCGTGAGAGTTAAAATCTCCCATGATCAACCGTGGAGCTGGAAGGACCGAACAAATATCTGAAAGTTCTTTTCGGTTTATTGAGGCTCTAGGAGGAATATAAACGGAAGCAATGCAAAGGCTTTTATTTTTAATAACAGCCTGACATGCGACAACTTCAATACCTGGAATTGGAGGAAAATTCACTCTATAGAAGGAGTAGCACTTTTTGATCCCCAAAAGTACTCCTCCTCCACGTGAATCCTCACGATCAAGCCGAATAATGTTGAAATCGTGAATCGGAAGATCGATTTCGGAAGAGAGCCATGTTTCACAAAGTGCAAATGCATCACAACCGGTATTGTGAGCTAAAAATTTGAATGATTCTAATTTAGGAATTAAACTTTGACAATTCCACTGTAGAATAGTGATCAAATCCCCGACCTCATTTGGAAAATTATCCATCGAAGGAGATGATTGCTGCAAGGAGGGGCCACTTGATTGTCAATTTCTTCAAAAAAGTTTTCACTGTGGGAAGCATTGCCATAGCAATGCTTTTGAGAGGGTCAGAAATTTCGAGGTACTTGAAGATACCTTCGGCAATGTCATCAAATGAGAACAGCCCAGTAGAGGAAGGGGCTTCTGTTCTTAAAATTGGGGCATCAGGGGTTTTGGATGTCCCCGGAAGAGATGGAAAGTCCTGGGTGTAGTTAGTGCTACGAAAACCAGGTGGAATTGGATTTTCCTTCTTTCCACCTTTCCTTGAAATGGGCAGGCTGATTTGGGGCTTCTGTTCAGCAACTTTCCGTGGGCGGACGCGTCTTCGCTTCCTTGAAGCACCTTCCGGAAAGCTGAATGATGTTCCCTCTTCAGCCAAATCAAAGTCAGACTCGTCATCTGACAGAGGAGCAAAGGGATTTGTATTGGCATCGGGTGATGGTGAGGCTTTTTTCACCATTTCGGCGAAAGATTGCCTGGAAAGCTGTTTTAGCGAGCGTTCTAATTTTTCCCCGCGTTGTTTGTACGCCGGGCACGACGAGAGAGCATGAGGAGGTGTTCCCTTACAGAAAGCGCATTTTGGTGTGTTGTCTGCGCAGGCGCCATCCTCATGTTTCTCCCCGCAGTTGGAGCAGCGTGCCTTATTGCCGCAATGGGATGTCGTATGCCCCATCTGCTGGCATTTTTGGCAGATCATGACCCGAGGTACAAACAACCGCACAGGTAGTCGAAGTTTTCCCAACTCGACGTATTGACGGAGGGCTGAACCAGAGAAGGTCACACGAAACGAGTCTGACGGTGTGAACTTTTTTCCATCTTTAGTGATCGATACTGTGCCTAATTTTTGCACATCCAGTATCTTCACTGGAGAAAGCAGAGGGTTCTTGAAACGACCAACCGCCTGCTTCAAAAGGAGCTCAGGGGTCAAACTCGCTTCGGTGACCACACCTTCTATCTCAATACCTCGAGCTGGGATGTACACTCTATACTCGAGAGTAAAGAACTGAGAGACAGCAATCTCGTTAGCCTGTTTCAGGTTGGACACAACGACCCGGAGTTTATTGGGTCTTATTTTAATAATTTCAGTCACGGCCGAGAAACGCTTCGTCAGATCGTTAGAAATCTGATAAACATTCAGAGGTTTCGTTTTGGGCTGAAAGTAGACAACCCATGGACCAGCTGAATCATCTGGATAGGCCCGTGACCGGGCGACGTTTTGAGACACCTCATTACTTGGCGGCATGGATGAATCATCTTCCAACAAATCATCCATGTCGCACCCGTGGGAGCTTATGACGCTCAACCACTGAGGCAATTACAAAAACAAACTTTACAATACAATTCAAAACAATAAAGATTAAGCTTAACACAAACGAAAACACAAAATGGAAATACAATCTATTCAGGGGAGAAGAGGAAAAACAAAACACTTATCTTATATGTATTGTTGAGCTGCTACTGCTGCGCTGCTGCGGCTGCTGCTGTCGGGTGACGACCTTGTGTGATGATGATGATGATGATGATGATGATAGTCGTCGTGGGGGAGAACGATATTTTTATCACTTTCTGTGTCGATGACGGGTCGTTGGATGGTCCTTCACAAGGCTCGCCTGTAAAGGCCACTTCCTTCGTTCCGAACGTCGCACTGTGGCACTATTGAACTAGCTGTTACACCAGCTGTAGTGCAGAAAAAAAACAAGATCGCGGAGAAAAAAACCAAAACGTAATTCGATTACGGAGCTACCAAGAGATGAACTTGCTCTCTCGAACGTTCGACAAGGAATGAAATGCGGACCATTTCAAATCCGTCCTTTTCATGACGACCAATTTAATTTTGAGAGTTTGTTTGATTTGAATGATTGGTTCTTACCGATTGGCTGACAGCGGTGGCTAAAACAAAATAAGTTTTCTCTTTGTTGCATACCTTGAGCATTTTGTACAATTCACAAATGGCTACCGTCACGAAAAACACCGGACGCTAAGAATTCGATTGTTTCTTGATTGATTTATTTTTGAGACTGCTCTAATCAAGAAATTTATACGATTCTATTTACTCAGGTATATAAAGTTTAGTTTCTTTTTTTTTTTTTTTATCGAGATTTTCAGCCCTGGGCTGGTTCATCTCCCGTCGTAATCACTCAAATACCATATTTTGGGTATTTTCGTAACTTGTCCGGGGGGGGAGATTCGAACTCGTGACATTGGCGTGAGAGGTATAGATACTAACCACTACGCCGGGGTCGCCCTCAGGTATATAAAGTTTTACAAATAAAAGATTAATATATTCGCATACATATTCATCAATCGGTGTATGAAAATTTTAAAGAATGTTACGTTCTGGCTTGTTTCAAGAAATTCCCTATCACGGACAATGTTTTGATTCTCGAACATGCACATTTCAATGAGTACTGTTATGAATAGTTATTCTGTTGTGTTAACGATTCGCGTTGGATAGTTTTACTTCTAGGAAGAAATAAGTTTTGAGAAACTGTGAAAGAGTGTGACATTAGATTAGATTAGATTAGAAATAAGTTTTGAGAAACTGTAAAAGGGTGAATAAGTGCAATGCCTATTCGTTTTGATGCCAACCTTTTGCGCTAATTTCGGAAGCGCGTTAAGATCGAATATTCGAAAAATCCTCCGATTTGACCATGTACCGATGCCGAGCGTACTCGAGGTTTTCAGGCGAAACTAGAAGCAACCAGAGGTAATGCGTTTCTAACTACTGGTCGGAAAGCTAGAGAAGGGCCTTAAACTCGAGGTGGGAAATAAAATCAAGTGGTCAACCAACTTGACAAAGTGGAAATACTTTTCAAATGCTTTCTAAAGAATGTACAATATTTTTTTGCTAACATACTTACTATCTAATGCTGGTATAACGATCTTTGAGGACAAACATCAACGCTTTTTTTTTTATCAGACTAGGCCTTACGGCAAGGGTGGAGGTCAAATCAACATTTAAAAATAAGTGAAACAGTGTGAACTCTTAAAGCTTTATCATTTATCGATAGATTTTCGAGATTACGCGTTATGGATAATGGTCTCCAGCTGGTCGATCATATCAACACAGCCAGCACAATTGTTGCCCTTTCATCATACTAACATTCAAACCAAACGTCCCTTTCCACAGCTGCCAAATAATTTCTAAGAAGCGAATCATAGCATGTTCCAACATACTTTCTCACTAATTTATGCTAACCCAACGTCCCATTAGAACAGTACACTACGAAACTATTCAAACGGGTTAACGTAGTCTACGTCAACGTGTGTTAAACACAACCCCACTGATTTTCAAATCTTAAATTCAATATTGCCCCAAGAGTTGATTTGTAAATTAAATAAAAATCTCCTTCAATTCTCTTTAAAAGTCATGCAATCCACCTTCCTATCAACGCAAACCTTGATTCCCCACAGAGATCCTTCAATCTCTCAAATTGATAACATTTGACTTCATATCAATATTGCTTATTTCTGGTTCGTATCTTACCTACTTCCCGTGGTCCTATTTCTCCCACCATTTCCTCTACAGAAGAGATCGATTTACTGCCCCAAGGAGTTTACGTCTTCGCCAAGGATGCACCGTGGCAGGTCTTACTGGAGGAAATCTGACAGAAAGAAATACTAGGTGCCCGCCAGGAAAAGCAGTGCTTGAAAAATTGAATTCATGACGGTGAAACTTTTCTTCCTCCACTCACCTCCATAGCCTACATTACCACGAAAAAAAAAGTCAAGAGGAAGCAGCTTTCGTCGCCAGTTGACTTCCGTTTTTTTTCTGTCTCTCTCTCTCGACTCAATACTTTGTCATATACTTTAGCCGTGTCGCTCCGATCGTCGGTTGTGTATTTATAAAGAGTGAAAACCACCGTTGGAGTCACGTTTCAATAAACCGAAGGAACGGGAGCGTAAGGTGAAATCCGTCGCTGGGGACACACGAATCGAGGACGATGATGCTGGAGATAAATTGCCATCGATCATTTACAGTGGGAGTGCGGGAGAGGCAGAGCAAGTGCAGCCAAGCTTGCTCATCGTTTGCTTTAAGGATTCACTACAGCGTTGGTTGCGGGATAATCCTTTTTGTATCCGTTCCGTTCTAGCTGATGATGATGCTTTCGATTGGACTTCTGGCTGCCTGTCATGCAGCAGGGAAACGTGTGACTCGACACATGACGCCGTCCCCGGATGAGGTTGGCTAATTACTTTAAAGATCACTTGATGGCTCTTATCTGCATCAAGATTTCAATTATTTTTCCATTTACTGGCTGATGGTGGGTATTTTGTGATCGAAAACAGGAAGGACCACTCTTAGCTTTGAATACAAATGGAAGGAACGAATAAAAAAAACCATGCATGCAAAGTGAACCTCTCACAAATATTGTCTTTCTGAAGGTCCTGAGTAATAAACACATTTCCAGGTACTTTTTCAGCATAAGAAAAAGAAACTCAAATGGCAAGGAAATAAAACCAACTTATTCATCGTTACCACAATTTCGTGCCCTAATCGTCTCAAATGACATCCTCAAGCCATAAAATGTGGTTATTTCCTTCTTAAGCTTAGCGGAAGCCTCACTTTTGACCCTTTTCATGTATGGCTTTCCTCCAACATTAGGCAATCATCATCTACATAATGTGGCGTGCATCAAAGGCAGCGATGACGACGACGACGACGACGACAGGCCAATTTTCTTTACATTTTCCACTTTTATGTCACTTTTGAAGGAAAATCAGCCGACCCCTGTTCCATATGCAATTCCATTCCGGTCCATTTTTCGGACATATTCTTTCTTTTTATTTCATCCTACGGCCATGCATTCGAATTTTCTCTTCAATTTCCTCCCATTACTCAGCCTTATTGGTTTCTTCTTCTTTTCACTCTCGGAGAATGGCCTTTCATTGAATTTTCCATCGCCTGGTCAGAAACATAGTTTCCATTGGATTTCATTCTTCTTGCTCGCCTGTAAACGGATTGTAATGAAACATAGAGTTCGGTTTGGAAAACGTTTTTTTTTTCAATCAAAATGAAAGACTGGGACATGAAAGGGTAAACACATTCATCGGCAGGCAGAACACAAATTGTGCCTTGTTATTGCTTCTGCCTTCTTGGCTAAGACTGAAGAAAATTGAAAGAAAATTCAGTTTTGTCCTAAAGCCATTACCGATAGCTAGTTTTTTTTGTGTGAGGAAGGAGCTCTGTTTTCCTTTTGGCTGTTGAGTGGAATACGGTATTCAATTTTATTCAGCTTTATGTCATTTACGATTATCCGTTTGAAGGGGAGCACAAACATGTAGTTTATAAAATAAATAAAGGGTCATTCATGTATTGAATCCCAAATCAACAAAGTACAATTTCGAAGCCCATCAAACTCAAATAGCCATGGCCTACTTTATTTACCAACTCACGTGCTGTCATTTGTGCTAACTTCCTTCGCCCTGCTTCAATGCTGATCGTCAAAGTCTACCAACCTTTGACTTGAACCGTAATTTATTGCAGATTTAGCTGATGCAGTAATATTGTTCATAACACATTGCAATCTCCCCGCCATCGGTGCCAGAAGCATCCCATTAATGGCAGCGTGTCAACCTTCACTAAATGTAGTTAAATTTTATGTAACTGTCAAATAACATGCTGGGCCTTGCCCATTCAGCCTTTCACCGGGTTCAAAATTTGACATCGAACAGCACGTCGCACCGACTTCTTTTCAAATCGAATGTTCGCCAAAATGTCCAGACGTCGAAAGATGGTGCAGTTTCTTTGCCCATGCATTTTTTTTCTTCTGCAATTCAATAAGATAATGTTCCTACATCCCCATCACTGGGACCAGATGGAACTAACAGAATTGAATTTGTCTTTACTTTTTCTTCGGACGAAAAGTTTTTTTGCTTACACAAATGCTCATATCAATCACATTTATTAATATTAATATCATTTCCCTACTGGTGTTCCACCAGGTGAGTCCAAAAAAAAAAGGGATTTTGTGTTATCAACTTCTGTTTATTCTAGTAAAGCAAACTTAAATTCAATAGGATCTCAAATATATCTGAAATTTCTCACGCTCCTGCCTCGCAGATCCTATTCCGACTGCAAAGTTTTCCACCACGTCAAGATAAAAGCAAACAAATTTTCTATTAAACCCAGAACACCACACAGCTCACCTTTTTCTCCGTAAAGGTGAAATGATGACATAGAGACGCAGCTAGAAGTGCAAACTTTTGAAGAGCGAAGGCAAGCAAAATTGAAACAGCTCGAAAAGAATTACACTCGCCCTTTTCTCTTCCTTATCGGCCGACGGATCCCACTGAATTGCAATCTCAGCAGCCAGACACTGCGTCACTTTTCAATCTTGCTTGGCTTGCTTTGTAGCAGCGTTCTTTCCCCCTTTTTTTTTACCCTCCACACAATTGTTCGCGCTCGCCTACTGCTGCTCTTGCTACTCTTTCACGTGTTCGTATTTACACCCACCGGCCGCCCCCGCCACGCCATCACTGAGTGAAAAAGTTATAATGTTATGAAATCAAATAATAAAATAGACTTTCATTTCGAGACCTCTTCATCTTTGGATAGATCAATCTCTTGATTTGTTTTCTTTGTGGGTGCTTTTGTATGTACTTCCGTCTTTGTAGTATTTTGTCTACTCTTAGAGTCAGAGTTTCTGGGTGAAGGGAAGCGTTCTTCAACTTGGAGACAGATTACTTCCCGTTTCTTCAAATCCAAGATGCAGAATTCATGGAAGAAGTGACATGGAAGACCATTTATTATAATGCATTGATGGTATGAGCGTTAGGGCGAATGTATCATTGTGGAGGTAAGAGTACCGTATAATTTCAAATAAATCAAATAGAACTAAATAAAAAAAAAAATTAAAATGAATTTTAAATAAATCCATAGAACTAGAACTATTATATAACTATTAAGGGTATAATAAGTATACGAGGCGAAATGTGATCCGTTAGTTTCATCAACAATTTTTGAATAACTTTTTGATGTAATCATCAATGATAAAAGACGTTTGAATTATTATGGTTGATTAGGTCAAAACAAGCATACAACCGAATCTCAACCTAAACTGCTGCCTCGTTATTAAAAGGTGTTTCGATAAAAATTTGGTCGACTTAAATTTGACGCATTTCCTTTCATCGTGCATTAAAAAATTTTGCACACCCCTCATTTTGAAGACGTGTGCATGTTGCATCATGCCTCTATTTTGATTTTGAGATTAGCACTTCAGTTATCAAAATGTCGTCGAAGGAAGAGAATCAAAGTATTAAAATTTTGCACATGCATGGCGAAAATCCAAATTACTCTCACGCTAAGTTGGCGAAATTGTTGAATGTGGCTAAATCAACTGTTACCAACGTATTGAAAGTGTTCGGTGAACGTTTGTCGACAGCCAGGAGAGCAGAATCGGCCCGCTGTTTCGAGCGGAATCCCAGCCTCTCCGTCCGAGATGTCGCAAAGAAGCTGAGAGTGGCGGCTTCAACCATGGCTAGAGCTAAAAAACGAGCTGGACTGTCGACTTACAAGAAAGTGGTGACTCCAAATCGCGACGATAAACAAAACACGTCGGCCAAAGTACGATCGCTAAAGTTGTACACGACGATGCTGACGAAGTTTGATTGCGTGGTACAGGACGATGAAACTTACATCAAGGCAGACTTTAAACAGCTTCCTGGACAGGAATTATGCGGCAACCGGACGGGGAAAGGTGGCAAATATTTTCAACCACATTAAACTGTCAAAGTTCGCGAAGGAATATCTGGTGTGGCAGGCCACCTGTACCTGTGGCTTGAAGAGCAACGTTTACATTGCGACCGGAACTGTCAACCAGGAAATTTATCTGAGCGAGTGCCTACAAAAACGTCTACTGCTTTTCCTGAAACGACACAATTGTTCCGTTCTATTTTGGCCGGATTTGGCATCTTGCCATTACAGAAAAAGGCCATGGAGTGGTATACTGCCAATAACGTTCAAGTGGTGCCCAAGGACAAGAACCCTTCCCAGAGCTACGCCCAATCGAACAATATTGGGCCATCGTCAAGCGGAACCTTAAGAAGACTCAAAAAGCTGTTGTGAGCGAGAAACAGTTCAAGGCAAACTGGCGTTCTGCGGCGAATAAAGTGGACAAGGAGACTGTACACAATTTAACGGCAGGTGTTAAACAAAAGACCTGGCAATTCGCATTCGGTAAAAAGGAAGCTTAAGGGAACATTTCTCCTGTATTCCGTATTAACTGAACTTGAAAAAGAAAAAGAATTTGACTTATTAATAAAAACTTTGATCGACTCACACACATTACTGTTTGACCAAATTTTGATCGGAACACCCTTTATCTTGTTGTTTTTACACGGCAGTGTGTTTATTTAGAGTGTTTGAATCTGTGATTAAGTGCTGTGATGTGATGTGATAAGAATCCACCATCAGTTCAAGGATTACCTATGTCTGCAGAACTATCCTCAGCAGGTTCTGAGATGAAGTGTCCGAAAATGAATGAGTGGCTTATCGATAGTATTTCATCGTTGTTACAGTGGTTATTGTATATTATTATGGTTATCATATTATATTTTTTCAAAAACTCCAATTGGAAATTGATTTCTTTCCCATGTAGATTTTGGGAAGAGTAAACAATAATTTACACATCACTAGAACTGTTCCGTGCCACTGGTAGTACATGAGCATGATCAAGCGCGCACTCTTTCGCCAGACAAGGGGGGTATCCTTCCACTGTAACTTACCCTGCATTGGGGTAGTTTGTTTAAAGATTGTGTGCTTCATCAGAACATCATGAACCAAAATATCAAAAATTTATAACTTGAATTTCAGGAGTTATGAGGTTATGTTTAATTATGTGTAATCTAAGGCTAATGTTAGTTAAAAACACATAAATGAGTTTCATATACTCCAGATCACGTAGCGCCAAAATATCTACCGGTACATTGGGCTGTCTACATCGAGCCCGAAGAGAATCATAGAGCTCAGATCTGACTCCACGATGCTCAGCACATTAGCATTAGCATTAGCATTGACGTTTGCACACCTCGTGGATGGAGCTACGAAAGGGAAATAATTCGTTGAAGACATTACATGTAACAATGAACGTGTACAGTTACTGATACGTTTCTTCACGAAGACCGCAACCATGCAACCGTTAGAGATAGGGAGAATTTGGTATCCACCTCAATAAAACACGGAGAACCCACGTGGCCTTTAGTAGATATCAAAGGAAAATGGAAATGGATAGTCGGAGAGAATAGTTAAACAGGATGTCTTGTTTGGTGTACAGAACAAACATTCCTTTAAAAATGGTCGTTGCGAGCATCTAGTCTAAGAAGGTTAAGTGATGCTCCATTTCTCTTCAAAAAGTTGGGACCTAAGCATTAACTATGGCCGAATCCACATATGGCTTATGGTTATAGCGCCATTACTCGCTCTCTGAAAAGAGAAGAATGTTTAAGAATATAAGTACGGGCGGTGAAAGATAACTTGTCAGAGGATTTGCGCTCCTAATTGCATCACTACACAAAAACGTGGCACCATAGGGGACGCCAGATCAACAATACACGGCAGCGGTGAAGTTGACAATTTCGAACCGAATGTACAGCGCATCAGGAAACATAGAAAGGGTAACGTCACGGTGTTCACTAGCAGATTCGGCCGTTTTAAAAATCCTAGTTGAAAAGCTTAATTATTGAATATATTTGTTAATTGATTCCATAATGTAGAGACTACACAGAAAGAATAATATTTGAAAATATAACCACCCACTAAACATTCACCGGATTAATTTACTTCACGAAAAAAACGGAATCTAGATCGAATGAAGAATAAAGACATTAAAACAAACATTAACTACATAGATCATAGGCTCATGTTAAGAAAAAAGAATAAATCTAAAGTGAAAGATTCAGTGAAGCGAAGGAAGTGCTAAGTTCAACAAAATAAAAAAGCAGTTTTGAAAGTGCATGTTTTTGTAGCGCCAACGATCAGCTGATAAATATAATTGTAGAGGGTAACTCATGCTTGAAAGAAGGCAAAATTTTTGTAAAAAGTAATATAACGGCAATTCTAACTCAGAAAACCAGAAAACACATGTTTTGAAAATTGTTTTTGTGGTATAGAACCAGAAAATAAAACGTATTAAATGCAAAAGCACGGTTTACACACATGCAAACTTCAGCTCTCTCTTAATCGAGTGGATTTGCAATTGAAATAATTGACTCTATAATTACAAATTCAATCTGAAATTTCTTTTATGAAAGTAAGAAAATTTAGCGCAATACAATTTAGTTTGTGACAATACGGTGGAAAAATGATGCATTATCTATGAACTTGCACATGTGCTTAGATGACTGCACATTTTGTAGTTGTTTGGCTGGAGCCAACAACACTGCGTACAGATCCAAACGAATGGGACCTGTGGTTAGCAAACCACTTTCCATATATATGTTTCGAAGGATCTTTAGTTCATTTGGCCAAAAACAACGCCAGTCACGTTCACAGGGAAATCAGATTTCCGTTTCTTTCTAGAGCGAAAACACATCTGCATCCTTACGATTAGGGGCCACTCACTAAGGGTGATGGTACCGGCCGCCAGTTAAGAATGAATTATACACTAAATAAATAATAAATTAATAAATAAAACACATACCATATCTATATTTAGTAGAGATCTACAACTTATTTGTTTCGGTACAAAGATTTACCAGTGAATATTATGATAGTATGGTTCAATGATCCAAAATTTGAGGTAAATTGAAGTCGCTATTTTCAATACATTTTATAACGATTCAAAACAACACATTCGCGAAACAATTCGTTTGAACAAAAATATGACAACCACATTGAATACTAAAGCGTGAGTTTCGACCGCTTTGCAAACACAGCACCAATCACTGATCAACGCATAGAGAATGCCACCAAAACAAATTACATGTATATTATGTCAATTTGATTCATTCTAGTTTCTTCTCCAGATTCTGGAAATATCGCGAAGTAAAACGTGTTTTTAAAGCTTAGCCAAATAATAAAACAATTGAGCTTAGATTCCATACTACGTCCAACAAGAAACGCCAGTATTGGTTCGAATAATTTTAATGAGACATGAGTGAGACTGATTTAATATAGTTTTGATACTAATTGTTAGTTGTTGATGGTTAATACTTACCTTAATCTTTTCAAAGACTTACTTCCAAATCCGCATGCTGGGCGAGGTGAAGAAGATTTCTCTCTCTCCCTTGTGCTGATCCTTGAATTTGACCGCCGAATTCACTGGTATCGTCCACACACTCGCGCACCTGCTTCCTTTTAATCCCTGTCTTCAACGTGAGGATTGTTCGTTCTCTTGCATAAAAAGATCACATCATTCCATCTTTGAGTAAAACGATGAAGGTAAAAAAATCATCTTTTCAAATGGGTGTTACGTTCAAAGCCTACGCGAACCTTCGATACTGCTAGCGCAAACGTTTGTGCGCTACACGGCACAACGTTTTTCGTCACTTGTGGATTTCAGTCACTTCATTTATTGCGGAAAGATATTCACTACGCACGAAGCCTAAATTTTCTCACTTTCATATTAATTTGATTAATTTGATTAATAGATTTGCCATTTGGAAATTTTCGCAGAGTAGAGCGAAAAAATATGACAGTGAAGTATAAACACCATGACTTCACGATGCTCAGCACATGACCAAATAAAGTGATCACCGTGCTGGTAGCTTTGTCCACATTCACAGAGATTGCTGTCGCTTAGCCCAACACGGCATACATGAGCGTTCAAAGAATAATGATTGGACATGAGGCGAGACATCACACGAATGGAGTCTGAAACCACATCCAGCCCCCAAACCTAGATTGCTACGACACTTTTTGAATGATTGAATGTTTGCCATCGCCCCAAATCTCCTACTGTTCCAGTCATACTGCCAGCTGACGAGTGACTGTTGACGAAAAATGGGCAAAAATTCATTAAAGGCGATTTGTCGATCGTAAATATCACCTTCCATAGCGCCCACCTTTTGCAAAGGGAGTCCGCTCTCTCATTGCCCAGAGAACTGAACAATGAGAAGGGACCCATATAAAGGCTCCTGCTTCATGGGTATATCAAAATGAATCGCCGAATTGGAAGAAGTAAACACCATGGGGAATATTCGGCGAAGGGCTGACATCCTGTGTTATGTACAAATGGTACAAAGTCACGAAGCGAGTTTGAGTATTCAACTCAAGGAGCTTCTCAAAGTTTTCGATTATCTGAGGGTTCATGATTCCACACCTAGTGAGGAGCCGGAGAGAAAATTCTGTAAACATATCCGAGAGTGGCAACATACCAGCCAGCACTTCAAGACTCATGGTGTGATTCGAGTGCATGCAACCTAACGCGATACGAAGACACCGATACTGAATACGTTCCAGTTTAATGAAGTGCGACCGAGCCGCTGACTGAAAACAAAAACTACCGTATTCCATAACCGACAAAATCGTTGTCCGGTACAACGTTAGAATATCTTGTGGATGAGCTCCCCACCAGGTCCCGGTAATTGTGCAGATAAAATTGACCCTCTGCTGGCACTTTCGCTTCAGATACTCAATATGGGATCTCCAGGTGCACTTAGAATCGAACCAGACCCCAAGATATTTAAATGACATAGAATGAGTTATCGGCTTACCCCAAATTTGAAGCTTCGGTTGTGCTGGGTTATGCTTCCTAGAAAAAAAACTACCAACTCAGTTTTCTCTGTAGAGAATTCGATACCTAGCTCGAGAGCCCAAGTAGAAAAATTGTCTAAGGTATCCTGTAAGGGTCCTAGCATATCGACCCCATTGGGTCCCGTGACAGACACTTCGCCGTCATCTGCAAGTTGTCTCAACGTACAGTTGTCATTTAGACAACCGTCAATGTCTTTGACATCAACATTATCCAAAAAGGCCCAAGTAACATTTAAGTTTTATAGAGATTTTATAGCATTCTAGAAGTCTGAATTATGATCTACAGAACCTTCATAAAACCAAAAATGTTTCTTGGGAGGGGCTTAAACAGGATCCCTGGGGGAGACCCATGTAGCTGAATCGGGAAGCTGTGGAGTTTCCATGAGAGAAGCTCATATGTTTCTCTGACAGCAAATTGTACAAACAGTTATGCATTCATGGAGAAATGCCACAAGCGTGGAGTTTATCTGACAGAACTTCAACAGATACTGAATCAAAAGCTCCCTTGATGTCCAAGAATATAGATGCCATTTGCTCTTTTTTTTTTTTGCAAACGCTAACTGAATATCCGTGGAAAACAATGCGAGACAGTCGTTCGTTCCCATAACCCAAAGGAAACCATATTGGGTATCTGAAAGCAGCTTGTTTGTCTCAACCCATTTGTCATTTTCTCCAACAACTTCGAATAAAAAAGATAACATCGCGATGGGTCGATAGGAGTTGTGGTCGGCCGTGGGCTTTTTGAATAGCAATAACTCTCACCCGTCTCCAATCATCCGGTACAATGTTGAGTTCCAGAAACTGATTAAACAAGTTCAACATGCGCCTCTTAGCGACGTCTGGGAGGTTCTTAAGCAAGTTGAACTTGATCCTATCAGCCCCTGGATCCGTATTGCCACACGAAAGGAGTGCGAGAGAGAGTTCTACCATTGAAAAAGGTTGGCTGTTCTCATCTATCGAATTCTCTGTTTCACGAGGAATGATCCGTGCCGGCTCAGAATCTGCACAAACCTTTCGCGTGAACTTGAAGATCCATTGGTCCGGGTACTCCTCGCTCTCGTTGTTCGTACTTAGTTCGGTTACGCAGTCTTCGCGCCGTATTCCAATAAGTGTTCATTGATGTTTCACGCGATAGCCCGTTCACGAATTGTCACCAGTAATCGCGTTTCTTGGGCTTGATGAGGCTCCTCCTCCACGCGAAGTTTCACGATCAAGATTGAACTCAGGAAAAGGAAGATCGATTTCAGAAGAGAGCCATGTTTCACAAAAAAAAGCAAATGCATCACAACCGGTATTGTGAGCTGAAAATTTGAAAGATTCCAATTTAGGAACAAAACTTCGACAATTCCACTGCAGAACAGTGATCAAATCCCCGACCTAATTTGGAAAACTTTCCATCGAAGGAAATGGTTGCTGCAAGGAGGGGCCACTTTATTGTCAATTGCTTCAAAAAAGTCTTCACTGTGGGAATTATTGCCAAAACAATGCTTTTGAGAGGGTCAGAAATTTCGAGGTACTTGAAGATACCTTCGATAATGTCATCAAATGAGAACAGACCAGTCGAAGAAGGGTTCTCTGTTCTTAAAATCGGGGCATCAGGCGTTTTGGATGTTCCCGGAAGAGATGGTCCGGGAGGTCGTATGTCCCATCGGCTTGCATATTTGGCAGATACAAACCCGAGGTACAAACAACCGCACAGGTAGTCGAAGTATTCCCAACTCGACGTATTGAGGGAGTGCTTAGCCAGAGAAGGTCACACGAAACGAGATTATTCTCAAATCGACCAACCGCCTGTTTCAGCAGGATCTCAGGGGTCACACTCTTTTCGGTGACCACACCGTCAATTTCAATACCCCGATTAAAGAGCTGAGAGACAGAAATCTCATAAACCTGCTTAAGGTTGGACACAACGACCCGAAGTTTATTCGTTTCCACTTATATTATCTCGGTCACGGCCGAGTATCGCTTCGTCAGATTAAAGAAATCTGATAAACGTTAAGAGGTTTCGATTTGGTCTGAAAATGAACAACCCATGGACCAGCAGAATAGGCTCGCAAACGAGAAACATCATTATTCGGATAAATCATCTTCCGACGATTCGCCCGTGGGAGCTTCAAACGCTCAGCCACAAACTCAAACATAAAAATATATACATACAGATACAATATACTGAACACACAATACACAATAAAATTACAATGGGACATACCAGGAGAGAGAGAGAACAAACAAATAAACTTATCTAATATGTATTATTGATCTGCTGCTGCCGGGTGACGATGTGTGTTTACCGGCTAGACGTGGAGCTCAACGATGATGAAAATGATGACAATGATGATGCTGGTCGGTGTTGGTTAGCAGATGAACGAATGCACGCTACACACGATGGACTGCTGGTGTGCGTGCCACGTATAGATGCGGAGCAATATGGTTTTTCGATTGCTAATTACAATCAACAACGTTGTTGCACTGCTTAACATACAACGTTTTCTTCTTCACAAAAACAAAAATCGATTTTTACCGCGTTGACGACAACGAGCGAAAAATAACTGAACTTTGAAACAACGCGTGAAAAACTTCCAAAGCAACAGAGAGCGGACAGAACGAATGCACCGTTCGCTTGTTCACTGGAACTGAACCTTATACTTAGTATCACCCAAAATTTTAGACACAAATAAACATACAACAGTTGAGAATCTGTTTAAAGTTATATTTTGCTTTACTGCAACTGGTGAATGAGAATTTGATTCAAATGATACCAATCTTATCGTAAGAGTACAAAGAAAGATATGGGATTGATATCAAACATGATACATTAAATGTTGATCACTCTTAGAAGTATTATAATGCTAGCATTGCATACTACCCATTATTTTACGAGCACTAGATCAAAAACTAAGTTAATCATATTTGGTTTGATTACAAGTGTATGTTCAGTTTGTTACGATTTGTCACTCTTATTTCTCACCTTATTGCTAAGTATTTAGAACGTTTAACATAAAGCTTAACAAAACAAATAAAAACGTTTATTTCCAGCAAGTCAAAGATATTCACATCCCAACAGGTGAATGTAAATCACTTCCGAGGCAAATCAACTCACTGCGGAAGTGTCAAATGAGCATACGTCTCCCCCAAAGAATTCGCTGAATAGACAACCCATCTGTCTTCTCAGAACTCTTTGAATACCAAATTTTCGTATGCTCTTAACCCTAGCCGAAAAAGAAAATCTCGGAAACTCCAACCCACGTTCGTCATACATGGGAATATAAGTGAAAAACGACGACAGTGCCCTCAAGAGGGACCATCCATTGGCGGTCCCACCGGTTCTTGCACTGTATAAATTGTTATAGATGGCAGCTCATACATTAAATCCACAATACGGTGCACGACAGCGACACACTACTGAACATTTTCCCTACCATCGTCCCTACTTCTCGACAGCTCAGCGAAAGGATTCTCGGCCCCGCACTCCATCCTTTTACGTTTCACTTAATCCAGAATCGACGATGTGGCACTATCTTCTGCTGTTGAGCCTTTCGAGGGAGCCAATGTGCAGAAACCATTTTCAATATTCGAAAGTGTAGTTCCTTTTCTCCCCTCTCTGGAAGTCGGAAGAAATCCGTTTGCAGTCCTCTCATTCGAAAAAAAAAAACGATTGGAAAAGGAAAACCTGAAATGATAAAATTGAAAATTGAAGAGAAATGTATTTAAGGTTCAATTATTGCAAAAAAAAAAAAAAAAAAAAAAAAAACATATAAATGTAGATTTTCTTCCATTTTTCACAGGTAGCAGCAGCTGGCGGGTCGCTGTTCGCCGTCTTCGTCATCCCTGCGGGGTTGCGTGTGAACGTGTATTCCAGGTGGAGATGGGTAGCCAAAAGCCATAGGAGAATTATTATGCAGAATATGGCCATATTCGAATTGACGACAACGAGTGAAAAAAAAAAGTGTCGTTCAAATCGAGCGAAACTACTACAACTGCTTGAAGTGCGCTGCGGATGCTGCCAGCCTGGGGAAGATCTCGAAACGAATGAATGGGCAAATGTTGACAATCGACATGTAGGATGAATGTGAAGGAGCTGCTGCTGCTGTTGCTGTTGCTTCTGTTGTACACGCGGGGGGCTGAAGATGCGATTGGGGATTTTCAGTTATAAGTTCAACTCGGAATGGCGCACCACACATATCCTTCTGCCGGTGATGGGATGTGTGAGAAGTGATTGAAGAAGACTCTGCTTTTGGGGATGGAGACTTCATCCATCTTGGTTGTGACGCTTCTGTTGATTCACATATCTCTATTTTTTGATAGCGGATGAAAATTGATGTCACTTCCAATCCCCACTGCATGCGAATGGGGCAGAATGAGATTGTGGAAGGGAGAATATCCTTCTCGAAATGGGGGGTTTCGATCGAGAGAAGCCAATTTAGGAACCACATGATTGAGGGTTGACGATTGATAACTCTTTGTCGCTAATATGCGGTGTGAGTTGTTTGGGTAAATGTCCGAGTGGTTTGACTAAATGAAATCAATTATATCAATCTTGACGAATGTGTGAGTTCACAGGGTTCGGAAATTGAACTTAAGATGAACACATTTGAAATTCATCAGTTTCTCAGTCAGAAGGCACATTGAATAGATGTTACTTATTGAGGCGATTAATTAATTGGTCGTACAATCAAAGCACTACTCCAGCAGCGGACCAAGTTCCGTCAATATTTTGCTATCAAGACGTTTGTTTGGAATACAGTTTTCGGTGACACTCTCAGCTTGATTGAGACATTTTTGATGGAGAAGTTGTTGTTCTGTCGTCTTCTCACTGGGCACACTTTTTGACGTCGCTGCGACTTCCGGTCTCTCGTTTTTATCCTGATCCAGACGTTCCGATCGTCGACAAACGTTCTCTTGAAAAATTTTGTTACGTTTGTGACAGTTGATATGGCCACCTCTAACGATTTCTCTAACTCGGCGTGCGGGTATTTCAGATTTTCGCGATACAAAATTATGCGTAACTCTGAGTAATATTTTGATGAGTAACTCCGCCTGCTTGGACGCCACTTTAGTAACTTACGAGCATATGTCAAAATCAAAATAGAAGCAACTTTCTGCACGCACAAAGCTTAAGAACTAGGGGTGCAATGGTCTTTCAAATGCACGATTAAAATAAATACCTCAAGTTTAATTAAACCTAACTTTGATCGTCAAAATGTTATGAGCAGGCAAGCGTAAAACTCAACATTTCCCTCAGAATGGAAATGCTTATGGTTAAATATTTTGAGAAAATCTCAACTTTTGTGAAGTGCGGTTAATCATTACCTTGAAAATACCACATCGAATCAGTCGAGCAATAGCCTCAAAGTACACCTTACCTACTTCGATGGCCATTTCTCGGGCTGTAACGGTTCAATACAGCAGTACGCATTTGCTCGGAAGCGAAACTTGTCGGCTATAATTAAATTTGTATATAAATGATTATTATGCAAATTTTAGCTGACGAGAGAGTTATATCGTTATCGCTTCAGCACCGCCCACCGACTCATTTCAATAGGGGAGCTAAATTGTCCTGCCGGGAGTTGGGTTGGTGTAGAATGCTGACCTCTGCTTCCTGATGGCAGACATTGGTTTCCGCAACGTTGTTCCTGACCTACAATCGTCCGTGAGGGCGATAAAATGGGATGGGAAAATCTCTCTTCCGATTTGTACATTTGACGTTTGATAAATTTTCATAGACTTCTCATAACAAGCTTGACATTCGTGCAATGAGAGATGATAAAGTCAACCTCCGAGAGAGAACGGATGCCAATCGATTATTCGAGTTCGCCGTGAGTATGGCACCGCAAGGTTTCCGTTCTTGGGGGCGGTATGACAGTATCGTTTATCGTACTAGAAACATATGTACCCCAACTGTACTCGAGGCTAGAAATGAATGAATATATTTTGAATGCACTTATCGGTTGTCTGTTTCTGTATTTTCAGTTGTTGGACATTGCAGAATCGAAAGTGAAGTGTGCCAAAAAAGAGAAAATGCGGTTCTGGGAGGAGGGTGCAAAAGTGGAGACCTTACACAAACATGACGAGGCATGCAAGCGATGAGCACTTTCACCGGGATCCGGGATAGAGCGTTTTGCCAGCATGGATCGAACTTGGGCTTGAACTGTTCTATTGGGGGTAGAATTTACAGCAAATTTATGCAACAAGAGTGGACATGGACACATCGGTTTCCACCATGCCAAGTGTTAACATATCCCGGCATAAATAAAGCGAAGTCACTAGGGTTGTTGCATCAGCGGAATCTGAATGAAAAAGTGATTTTTTTAAACGGGGGATTTAATTTGTGATTAATTGTGACTGTAACATTAATACTTAAATGTTAACAGGGTGCGCCAATGTAAATGCGAATGGTACATATTGATTAAAGATGGGAAGATACATCCAGAGCAGAAGTAAAATATCACTGGAAAGCAGAAGGCAGCAAGACTCTACATTATAAACGTTTGTTTACTTCACTAAGAGAAATGTTTACCCTTTGAGCCAGTTCTTTAACAAGCAGGTTAACTTTGAATTGAGATAAAAAATGTTCATGAGAATATAACAAGTTCAACAAATACTCAATAAAGCTCTTGATCTTAAAGTAAATCTGGATGTACGGTTTAATACACCACCGCGTCCCTGGTGGTTGGAACAAAAAAAGTTTGACAGGCATTTGTTGATGTTTAATTGACGAAGAAATTGGTGAAAAGTTTTCTCGATTGATCGACGCATTTCGAAATTACGGATCATGGAACTCGAGAAATGAAAATTAATTGTGCACAAACATCTACAGAGTCCTTCGTGGTCTGCCTCAAAAATAGCAAAAGTGTTAAAATTCAACGGTGTGTCTTGTAATCAAACGTTACAAGGATACTCTGAGTGTGGACAGAGCAACCCGTGCGCATCTATCATAAAAGTGGAACTAGGGGCAAAGAGCTGAGGAGAAAGGTGTTGAGGTACGTGAAAGACAACCCAGGTGTCTCCATACGTGATTTGGCAAAGAAATACGATTCCAACTTTTCCACCGTACGTAACATCCTTTCAAGGGAAGGATATAAGTCTTTTTGTGCCAGTAAACATCCGAATCGCTCCCTGAAACCAAACTTAGTGGCCAAAAAGCGAGCACGATTACCATACAAACGAGTTTTGACGAAATTTGATGGCTGTATTTTAATGGATGACGGAACATATGTCAAAATGGATTATAAACAAATCCCCGGACGGAACTGGCAACTGGTCGTGGGGATGTCCCTTCCAGGTATAAATTTGTTTTGCTGATATGTTTGCTCGGAAAGTAATCATTTGGCAAGGAATCTGCAGTTGTGACCTTAAAACCAATGCTTTCATCACATCTCACACAATGACGTCGAATGTTTACATTAAAAAGTGTCTGAAAAAGCGGATTTTACCCTTCATTCGGCAACACAAGACCAACGTTATGTTTTGGCCTGATCTAGCCAGCTGCCACTTCTCTAAGGAGGTACTAGAATGGTACTGCAAACAATGTTAATTTCGTCGCCAAAGAGATTAATCCTCCGAATTGCCCTGAGTTCAGACCGATCGAAAAATATTGGGCAATTGTCAAGCGAAAATTTCGAGGATGCGGTAAAGAAGTGACAAATGCACAACAAATGCGTTTAAAGTGGAATAAGTTCGCCGGTACAGTGTCAACAGCCACTGAGCAGATCATGATGGCATCGATCACAAGTAAAGTGCGACAGTTCGTTCGAAACGGTAAAATGTAATAACTTGTTCTACATCATAATCGTTACTCCACACACGGAGAATACAAAAATAACAATTAGAGTATGCAAAAAGGTCTGTATCCACATTAATCCGGACACCTTCAAATCATTGTAACTTTTGAAATATTGCACGTAGGAATGAAAAATTTCACCGTGGTATAACTGAGAGCTGTGGTATAGCTGATGAAAAAGACTATGATTGATGTATACATTTCATGTTTAGTATTCAAGATGGCGACGAAAGAAAAACAAGTGCGCGAGCGAATTTTGTACGGGCGTACGGCAAATCCTGACTTGTCAATACGGGAACTTGCAAAAACATTGGATTTGCCTAAATCCACTTTTCACGATGTGCTCAAATCATTTTCGGAACGTTTGATGGTGGAGAGGAAACCGAGAAGTGACAAAAACATTGGACGCGCTGATCCTGTCATGGACCGAAAGGTGAAAAGGTTATTAACGAAAAACCCAAATCTCTCCATTCGAACGGTGGCGTCGCCTGGTTTTGTCCAAAAATCAAAACAAAGTTTGAGACTTCAATCGTATAAAGTAAAAACAGTTCCAAATCGCAACGACAAACAGAACTTGGCAGCAAAATCACGGGCTCGACGTTTGTACTGCGAATATTTGACGAAGTTTTCATGGGTTGTTATGGACGATGAAACTTATGTCCTGGAGGATTTCAAGCAGCTGCCAGGGCTGGCTTTTTATTCTGCTATGGCCAGAAACGCTACCGCTGAGCATTTCAGAATGAAGAAGGCATCGAAATTTCCCAAAAAATACCTTGTGTGGCAAGCAATTTGCACGTGTGGCAAAAAGAGTAAATCTTTCATCACTACAGGCTCTATCAACAAGGAGATCTATCAGAAAGAGTGTCTGCAGAAGCGATTGCTACCCTTCATCAAAAGTCACAAAGAAAAACCTTTATTCTGGCCCGATTTGGCATCATGCCACTATGCTAAAACTGTGATGGAGTGGTACCAATCAAATCAAGTGAACATTGTACCAAAAACCTCAAACCCGCCAAATTGCCCAGAGCTACGACCAATCGATAGATATTGGGCTCTTATGAAGCGGAAGCTTTTTGGAAAGAAGCAAGGAATCAAAGACATCAAACACTTCCAGCAAATTTGGACAAAGACTGCTTCTACAATTTCTGAAGAGTCTGTACAAACCCTAATGAACGGAGTTAGGCGCAAAGCTCTAAAATTTTATGCAAATACCCAATAACCATGTTTTGTCTTCACGAATTGTTAAAACACCTCCCATGAATCAGAAATAAACAACTACGACGGAAATATAATGCGAAATTTATGTTTTATTCATGTTTTGAGGTGTCCGGATTATTGTGGATACAGACCTTATGCAAAGATGGTTAGTGGTACACAAAACTATCACTCTTCTGTTGAATAGAATATAAGCAAAACTGTTCGCAAATGGTGATTCGTCGAGCATTCATGATGTTTCCAAACATAAAATAAGTAAAAAGTAAAATATTTTGAAAATTGTTCGGATGTTAGTTTTTTATTTACCTTTGGAACGAACACTTCTGTCAAACTGGACCTACACAATGAATATCAGGAATTTTTTATATATTAAACAAAAGTTGCAGGATTAACACAGTTTATGCATTACTTTCATTTTATTTTATTAAAAGTTTATTTAATTGAACATCCTTATGGTAACTTTCATATAGTTCATCCGATTGTAGTGAATTGTAGGTAATTCTATAAAAAATTCAAAACACCACTTGTTGTTGATTGAGAATCATGGTTTACTTTTGAATAAGGCGAAACACCTTTTTTTTTGTTTAAAACAATTAAATTTAAAGTACATTGAAAACGCTAATACTAAAGTAGTTTATCCTATTCATTTTTTTGTTCAAAATTAGCTCAGAAATCATAATTTGCCATCAAACACATATGTTTTCTTGAAAATGATCAATGTTTCAAAAATGTACCCAAAATGGTCTCCTCAGAAACTTTTTTGTTTGAAACTTCTCCATCCATTTGAAGTCATGAAAATGCGCGTTTAGATGTTTAATTTTGTGTGAAAATTTAGCAAGAAAAAATAAAAATATGCATTTAGATTTATTTTTTTAATTTTAGGTTTATTATCAAGTTACTACTATGGAACCTTTTTTTTCGATCAGTCTAAAATTCTCTTCATAAACCCCTATTAGTACCCTATTATCTGTAGTCAGACAGTTTTTCATAAAAGCAATAGTTTTCGAGGTATAAATCTTTTTTGCGTGAAGATGTATGGAAGAAAATTAGAACAGTGGCAACACAGTAATACTGATGTCAGTAGATGTTAAAAAAGCGTTTGATCTTGTCGATATATCCTCGGTAAGTTTCCTAATATATATAAAATTATATTCACACAGACACACTCACACAATTGAATATATATCCCTATCAAAGTATTAATAATTTTTAATATAGAGGTGGAACAAATACTAAATGAATTGAAAGTCCCGGAACACATCACGAATAGAGTCCTGCAGGTGATGTCAGCGGAAAGGACAAGTATTTTATGGGAAGGAATAAGAACTGAGGAAAGGATACAGGAAAAGGAATCAAACAAGGGTGCCCCTTGTCACCCTACATTTTTACATTAATAATTATGCAGAAAGTGCTTAAGGAAGTAAAGAAACAACACTCTAACGTACATTTATTAGAGTTGAACAATGGTAAGATGTCGGTTATCCTGGCATTTGCGGATGACATTCTAATTATAGCAAGGACAGCAAAAGAAATTGAAAAGATATTAAAATTATTGAAAAATGAGTCGCAAAAGGTAGGACTTACGATTAATTTAAACAAAAGCCAGGTTTTAATCAGAGAACCCTATAGTGATAGAAATA